>CATIWJ010042705.1:0-11649 GCA_949640765.1 Croton laevigatus | reverse complement strand
CGGTAATGAAATGCTTTTGAAATGGAACAAGTAAATCAAGTAAAAATAGTTATCAAAATAATAATTCTTTTGCTATTGCGCTCTACCGGTTATTAGCTAAACTTGGGATAAGACAGTTCCAAATAATAGAGATCCAATATTGGTCACATATCCAATAATCACAGTACCCTAGTACTGGAACCACTGAACAGTTTTCATATCAGATAATTATCCAATGCTCGCCAAATGTTTTGTAACACTTCGACTATATTAACCATTGCTCATCGAGTGTTTTGTAACACTTCGACTATATTAATCCGGATGCTTGCAGCTCTCCGGTCAAAATCATAAATGGCGCCTTTCCATTTCTCATTATCCATATAAATAACCATATGCTGCGGACCGCTTTTATTGTATATTATATGACGCGTCATATTCTTATCACCTAATTCGGCTTAAACCAAGTAGAGCATCTCATTGGTATTGAATACAATGAACTTACTTTAGTCTCACATTTAATTTGCTCAATTTCAGAATTTCCTGTGTTTTAGCATCAAATTTGAAAAATCATCACAAATAATCTACACATCCAATAACTCTAAACTTTTTACTGAAAGTTGCTCAATATGTGTACATTATGACATAAAAATTTCGGACCCTGCAGAGCTGAACCCAGTACTGAAACTAGCCTCAATTTCAGACTGCTTCAGTTACAGGGCTGCAGTCCGGAAATTGAGTTGGTTCACTCATTTTCCTTCATCAAATCAGTCTGAAAATATTTTTCATGTAAACAAGACACATTAGGGTACAACATATCCAAAATTTATCTTTAAAACATTTTTCTTGATTTTATTAAAAATCCGCAAAGTCAGCTGATTTGCAGGGAACCTGCTGGCAGCTTTGTGGTTTTGGCAAAACAATTCTTTATCTTTTGCTACATGCATTTTTAAGCAACCACACATGCAATACAACATATTTCCCACATAATAACACATTAACATGGCCTCTAACCACCCCTTAGGGTTCGGCCAGCCATGAACCAAAATGAAGAATTAAAAGTTTGCATAAGTAAGGTACCAAACCTTATTTAGCAAGCTTCCAATTGATCTCTAAGGTTTTTCTTCTTGCCTTCCTTCTTGATTTCCTATAAAAATAATATACTTCATAAGGTTACTAACAACCCTAGCTAAAATCCCTAAGTTACACATGTTATTTTTTTAAGAACTAACTTGAATTCTAACCTTATAAAGGCTAAAACCAACGTTTCCTAACCTTAATTAACATTACCTTCAACCCTATGCAAGAGCCCCAATTTCCCCCTTTCTCCCAAATTCTAGGGTTCATGAAAGGATGAAGGAATCATAAATTCAATCCTATATACTTGTTAATCTAGCTTAGGAATAGAAAGACTAACCTAAAATCAATGGAATTCAAGTATGGAATAACTAATTACCTTGAATCAAAGCTTTCCTTTCCTTTGCTAATGGAGGCCGAATGTATGGAGAAGAAAGAGAGAAAATAGTTTGATTTTATGTTTTTGAAATGGTGAGATTTTGCCTTATATATGATATGTTTTAACTTGCTTGAATTTGATTGGCTTAGCCTTATGACTCACCAAATTGATTGGCCATAAGCTTTCCAACCCAAACCTTATCATGATTACTTACTCAAGTGGCACCTATTTAGGGTGCCACATGTCCTTTGCCTACACCTTTTTAGCCAAAAATGACAATTTTACCCTTATGAAAAAAACCCGATATAACTTTCAAACCGTGCGTTTTCTGAAAATTCTGTGACACTCCGTTACGACCAGTTAAATCCCGAGATTTCATATTTATGATCAATTTTGGGCAGTATCAAGACCCTACGCAACTTTTTACAAAATTTCACTTAGGTCCCTATCACTGCCTCTGGAGCCCTTTGAGCTCCGTTGAGCCTCTTTAGCCTATCTTTGTCTCCGGGCGCACTGGTTATCTTTCCAAGACCTTTATTTATCTTTCATCTTCCTTTATTTATATTATTTACAGTCATTCACAGAGCTTTCCAGACTGTCGCCCGACCACGGTGCCCGGTTGGGTCCCGTGCCGTGCGTGCGCATAGTGCTCGCTTAGAATACTTGGAAAAAGTGGACGTTACATTGGAACCTAAAAATATTATTCAAATATTTAATAATTCCAGTAAATAAATTCTTGGGTCCTAAAAATAATATTCGAGTATTTTTAATAATTTATATAATTCAATTTGGGGTCCTAAGATAATAAAAATTAAGTAAATAATTTTATTTATCCATATTTGCATTCTGTTAGACCCAAAAGCGGTGTTTAATTAAGTTTAGGGGCTAAATTGGAAATTTTAGGACCTAATTGAAATGCTACGGCAGGTTCAGTGGCCTAATCATAAAACACGGAGGGACCAAATGGAAAAATGCCAAAGTTTTCGGGCTAAACTGTAAATCTGGACCTAGATGCAAATGGCAACCAAGTCTAGGGTCCAAAACGTAAAATTCTGGGCTTACCTGTGGACAGCAGCAACCGAAAGGACTCAAAAGAAATTCACCAAAACTCGGTCGTTTTGGTCCAAACGCGCGCCTCGTCTGCGTTTCAAGCTTCTTCTTCCTCTATTCTGGTTTCGTTCTTCAGCCGGCCCAAGAAGGCCCGTTACCGTTTCTGGCGACGGTTGGCGACGAGGCCGGTACGGTTGGACTCCTTTCGGCGGCGGCAACTTTTTGATACCCTCTAGCCGGTCGGACGATGATCAGAGAAGGAGAAACGACAGTTAGAAATTCCGGTTGACCACTTGAGTTTCCAATTTTGACAGCTCCGTTCGTCGCCGTCCGGTGTCGGTCGACGGATTTCTTTGCATCAATCAACTCCCCTCAACTTGCCCCACAACTCTGTAATCTTAGTTTTTCCATTTGATGTAAGAATTTGAATCCCCTTTTTCAAATTTTTGGTCCTTGTCTCGAGCTCTGTTCTTCCTTCCTCTCTTTGTTTTTTTTTTCTTTTCTCTTCTTTGAATTTTTGTCCGATTCTTCCACCCACACCCCAAATTTCAACTTCAATTTATTACTCACTTTGCCTTTTTAATTAATCCTTATCTTACTTTATTTTTTTAAATTTAATCTTATTATTATTCATTTTTTTATAATTATTATTGTTATAGTTATTATTATTATTATTATTATTATTATTATTATTATTGTTTTCAAATATATATATATATATGTACACATATACACATTATACTTTATTACTATTATTATCACAATTTTTATTAGTATTATTATTGTTATTAAAAATAACTCTCACACTAACCCTACGATTCCGCTATCCTAGGGTTAGAAGCGTTACACTCAGTCACCGTCATTCTGCCTTGCTTCAAATGTACGAATTCTTTCCTTTTTGCATCCAAATACATCTCTGATATAAATCGCTTCCTGAATTCTTGTAAGAAAAATTCCCAGGTTCTTTGTTCAGGTGGAACCCGTTGCCTTGCGGTATCCCACCATTCATAAGCTTCTTCCATTAATAGGGAAGTCACACAGACTAATCTCTCCTCAGCATTACACTGTAACTGGTCCAGTGCCCTTATAGTTCCATCTAACCAGTACTCTGCTACTACAGAGTCTTCATCTCTTGCTGCCCTAAATTCCTTAGCTCCATATTTTCTAATTTTCTCGATAGAGGGTCGTCGGTCCCGATCAGCCACTGGAGCAGCTGGTGCTAGTGGCGGTGGTGGTTGAGCAACCCCAGCAATTTGTTGTAACACAGCTGCCATTTATCTTAATAGATCATTTTGATTGGGTGGTTCGGGTGCAATTGGTTCAGGTATTGTCTCTTGCACCTCTTCGGGTGCAACTGTGCCGGAAGCTTGAGATTCCCTCTCTACTTCCATTGCTCTATGAGATTCTTGTGACATCCTACAATGATTATAAATATTTCATATTTTATCAGTCTGGCATAGCAGCATATATGTTTATATCTATTTTCTTTTTTCCTAAGTGGCATGTATATAAAGCAATAAAGAAAACAATTAAGTATTAAACATACTTTTATTTATTTACATAACACTGTCATATATCTGGTTATACTCTGATCATATATATACATAACAAAATTTAGGGTCAACCTACTAATGTACTGTTGTTTAATATGTACAGGCCAAAACAAACAAAAACACTCTTTCCCAACTAGCTCACGCCCCCGGCCTAGAACTAGGGCCCTCTCCTGTAGCTTGGTCAATCCTGCGTAGTATGAAAGGAGGTACTCTCGGGAAAGGAACCACTGCATCGTCATCTGGCTCCGCAGGTCTAATAGGTGGTAGGGGTGCTACTCTAGGAGGATAGGTAGCAGAATCGGAGTCTTATGCCTGACGTTCGTCATCAGCAAGTGCTTCGGACTCCTCTGTAGGAACCTGGTTAGAACCTACCCTGTCTAGCTGTGCTCTCAGGTACCTAACCTTACCCTTGAGTTCCTCTATCTCAGTGTTCATAATACAGACTAGCTCATTTAAACGTGCAATACTATCACACTCCATGTCTGTAATATGCCTGTCTACTTCTGTAGCTCACACTCAAATGCAGCTATCCTATTATGTATCATGTCTAATTCCTCCTCTAACCATGCCCTATCAATCCTAGAACTAACCTCCTCGCTCTCATTATTACTACCCAGACCAATCCTTCTCTTCTTTTCCGACATCTGGCTGTCAGGGATCTCACTATCATCCATCGGCGTTTTTCGCTTTCCGTCCATCCTGTCTCAAATAAATAAACACAATTATGGTATAACTATATGGATCCTAGCATGCTCAGTTCTTTTTATCTTATTTCTCCCAGAACCGACTAAGCCGAAGCTTCGATACCAAAAAAATGTAACACTCCTTCTAGGCCTTATAGGAGACCCCGAAGAAGCGCTACATTCTAGTACTGGAGGTGTAATATACATTTATGTTCTCATTTACTAGGTGGGTTTATATTTCATACATAGACTTTATCAAATACTTAGCCAAATTTTAACTTTATTTTTACAAAAATTTCGCCAAAGTTCCGCCTAGGAACGGACAGTCTGTGAATAGTAATAGTGACTAAATGAATAGTTCCTGCGACTATACACTGGGATCCTGTAAAGAAAATATCTCAAACACTTCGGCAATCTGTCCTTATACCATCACTCCTCATATTAACCGAAAATAAACACTTCTATAATCTCAGTCAACAACTTAGTTCAAATCGCATAATTCAAAAGTTACCAAGTATGCAACACCCTAATATTTATCTGGGAGTACTATTATTATTATTTATATACATGCCACTACTAATGTTTCATTACAAAAATAAAAGGACCTTATATGCTGCTTGTATTACAGGTGTTTGGAACTGGAATCTACTAATTCTTTATCTGCTAACCTGTGAGTTACAGTAAATAACTCGCTGAGCACTAACGCCCAGTGGGTACCTTAACTTATAAAAGTAAATAATAAAATAAATGGTAAATGTAAAGAATGTAAAACAATAAAACCAAGTTGCAAAATACTTTTGTAACGGAACAAGTAAAACATGTAATTAAATGAAAAACATTTATTAGTTCAATAACCTGGTTACTGTGCTCTATTGGTCACTTAGCTGAACTCGGGATGAGGCAATACTAATACAATAGGATCCAATATTGGTCACATATTCAATAATCACAGTACTGTAGTACTGAAACCACTGAACAGTTTCCATATCATATAACAATAAAATAACTCGTCGGGTGCCTTGCAGCACTACGACTATACTCGTCGGATGCCTTGCAGCATTCCGACTATATCCATAAGTGGCGCCAATCCATACAATAATATCCATATCATTATACTGCGGACCGCTTTTACGATAATGTATATGACGCTTCATACCCTTATCACCTAGTTCGACTCAAACCAAGTAGAGCTTTGTGGTTTTATAACATAACTCATATATCAATACTCATATAAGTCATTTAATTTTCATATAGCCATACTTTAAATATACTTTGAAAAATTACCACATGAATAGTAACCAAAATACCAAATGAATAGTATTTTGCAAAATGAATAGTATTTTGGTGAACTTGGACAACTTGAAAGAGATAGCTTATGACCCAACTAAGGTTCCCTTAGGTACCCAAATTGTGTCATATACTTCCCTTTAAGTGTCCATAGGTCACTTACATATTATAGATTAAGGATTTGGAAGATTTGGTCTCAAAATACTTATGGTGCAAAATTGACAA
The DNA here is from genome assembly GCA_949640765.1 of Croton laevigatus. Classification (NCBI taxonomy): domain Eukaryota; kingdom Viridiplantae; phylum Streptophyta; class Magnoliopsida; order Malpighiales; family Euphorbiaceae; genus Croton; species Croton laevigatus. Next base: position 5,419 of record CATIWJ010042705.1, on the reverse strand, counting down.
TTTTGGTTTTCTTTAAGGGACCATTCGGCCCAACCACAGTGCACCTAGGGGGAGGTGCATTTTTCTCTTGTAAAAATTGTTTTTAAACACCTTATCATATATTAGGAAGATAGGAGAAAACCTTGCATTAAAATTCATTTTAGACAATTTATGAAAATTCATCAAAGTTTCTTACACAATTTTGACAACTTTGCATGTTTAATCTTAAATGAATCTTTTGATCACACTAGTAATGTTTTAACAACTTATAACACATTTTCACAATATGTAAACACAAAACCATGGCATGTAAAAGACTAGGCCATTCGGCCATACAAGAAAACAAAGGGAAAATTGGAAATTTCATAAGTTAAGGTACCAAACCTTATTTCTAAGCTTTCTAAGCCTTTCAATGATCTTCTCCAAGCTTTTCTTCTTATTTTCCTACATAAATCACATGTTTATTTAATAACCAAGAACCCTAGGTTATAAGAACATAAGCCTCTATAGCAATTTCTTGCAATTTCTATTGAAATTCCTAGTTACATAAGCTTAAAACACCATTTCCCATCATTTCTTAACTTCATCTTCAACCTCCCACATAAACTCTAATTTTCCCCTTTTCTTACCATTCTGGGGTTCATAAGATAGATGAAGAAATCAATGATTTGATCCCATATAATTGTTTAATTCTACTTAGGAATGAAAAACTAAGCTAGAATTTACAAAAGTCAAGTATGAAAAGTGGGATTTACCTTGAAATTGCTTTCTTCCCTTTTCTTCAATGGTGGCCGAAACTTTCATGAAAAATGAGAGAGTTTTTGGTTCATTTTATGTCATAAAATACCTTTAAATATGTTGGAAATTTAATTGAATTTTTATTTATTTATTTCTTGAATTTTTGATTGGCTAGTAATGTTGAATCATCACTTTGATTGGCCTATAATCAACCAACACATTATAAACTATTTTCTATGACTAAAATGGTGCCTAAAGTGGTACCAAATGTCCATTAGCCTCCTCCTTAGAAAAATGACAAAAATGCCCTTAGAGAAAAACCCGATATATCTTTCAAACTGTGCATTTTCTAAAAATTCTGTGACACTTCATTGCGACCAGTAAACTCTCAAGATTTCATATTTATCATCAGTTTTGGGCAGTATCAAGACCCTATACAACTTTTTACAAAATTATGCTTAGGTCCCTACTACCTCCTCTAGAGCCCGTTGAGCCCTTTTGAGCTTTTTTGGCCTATCTTTGCCTCTGGATGCGCTGGTTGCCTTTCTAGAACCTTTATTTATCATACATCTTCCATTATTTACAGTCACTTCACAGAGTTTCACAGACTGACGGCCGACCTCGGTGTCCTATTGGGCCCCGTGTCGTGCGTGTACTTAGCACTTGCGTAGAATTTCTGAAAAATGGACGTTACTTTTCCTCCCCACTAAATTTTAAGCTTCGCCTCGAAGCTTAACTAGATGCAAACAGATACGGGTATTGCTCCCTCATTGTCTTTTCAGTCTCCCATGTTGCTTCTTCCACCTTATGATTTCTCCGAAGAATTTTTACCAATGGAATCTCTTTATTTCTAAGTACTTTAGTTCACAGGCTAAGATTTTCACTAGTTCTTCCTTGTATGTCAAATTCGATTCGACTTTCACTTCTTGTGCTTCAAGGACATAAGAAGGGTCCGGATGATACTTTTTCAGCATGGAAACGTGAAAAACATTGTGTATCCTGTCTAACTTTGGTGGTAAGGCTAACTTATAGGCTACCGGACCAATAAGTTCAATCACTTCATATGGTCTGATACACCTTGGACTTAGTTTGCCTTTTTCTCTAAACCTTAACACCTTTTTCCATGGAGAAACCTTAAGAAAAACTTTATCTCCTTTTGCAAACTCTAATTTCCTTCTTCTACGATCAGCATATGATTTTTGTTAGTCTGTTGCCGCTTTTAGGTTGCTTTGAATGATTTTTATCTTGTCCTCCGTGTCTTTGACTAAATTTGGTCCTATCATCCTTCTCTTACTTAGCTCAGTCCAACACAGTGGTGACTGGCATTTTTTCCCGTATAACGCTTCATATGGAGCCATCTTTATGCTGGACTGATAACTATTATTGTATGCGAACTCCATTAAACTTAAATGCCTATCCCAATTTGCTCCAAGTTCTAATACACATGATCGTAACATGTCTTCTAGAATTTGAATGACCCTCTTAGATTGTCTATCTGTTTGTGGGTGAAATGATGTACTAAAATTTAGCTTGGTTCCTATTGCCCTATGCAATTTGTCCTAAAATTTTGATATGAATCGTGGATCTTTGTCAGAAATGATGGAATTTGGAACTCCATGTAGTTGCACAATTTCTTTGACGTATATCTCTGTAAGCTTGTCTAAAGAGTAATTCATTCTGATGGGTAAGAAATGTGCAGACTTGGTGAGTCGGTTTACAATCACCCATATAGCATCATGCTTATCTCTTGTCATTGGTAGGCCTGTATCAAAATCCATTGTTATCTCTTCCCACTTCCAGGTTGGTACGTTTATTGTCTGTAGAAGACCAGCAGGTACTTGATGTTCAGCCTTAACTCGTTGACAAGTTAGGCATTTAGTCACATATCTTACAATACTCTTTCTCATTCCAGGCCACCAATACGTTTTCTTCAAATTTTGGTACATTTTCGTACTTCCTGGGTGCATAGCATAAGGACTATCGTTACCTTCATACAAGATTTGTTCCCGTATTCCTCCTGTTCTAGGTACGACCGATCTTTCCTTATAACATAATACTCCGTCGGAACGTATTCGGAAACTGTCGCCCCGATTACTTACTTCTGCTTCTTCCATTTCTTAACTTGTTCATCAATTTCTTGGGCCTCTTTGATCTATTGTAATAATACAGGTTGAACCTGTATTTCTTCTATCTCCTCTACTGTTATTCTCATAGCGCGTATTGCTGCTACCAACTTCCTACTGAGTGCGTCTACTACGACATTGGCCTTACCGAGATGGTAGTTTATTGTATAATCATAATTGGCTAATAACTGGACCCATTTTCTTTATCGTGAATTCAAATCTTTCTAGTATGGCAAGTACTTCAAACTCTGATAGTCAGTACATATGTAGCACTTTTCGCCATATAAGTAATGTCGCCATGTCTTAAAAGCCAATATGATTGCTGTTAATTCTAAATCATAGGTAGGATAATTTTTTTTCATAGGGCTTAAGTTGTCGAGAAACATACGCTACTACCTTCCCTTCTTGCATCAATACACACCCGAGTCCAATATGTGAGGCGTCACTATAAATTACGTAATCCTTTCCTGATTCCGGCTGCGTAAGCACATGTGCTTCGGTAAGCCTAGTCTTTAGCTCCTCGAAACTCTTTTAACACTTTTCCATCCATTGAAATCTCACATCAAAAGTCGGGTTAACGGTGAGGCAATTATAGAAAATCCTTTTACAAAACGCCGATAATATCCTGCTAGTCCAAGGAAGCTTCGCACTTCGGTTACTGTCCTTGGCGGTTTCCAATCTAATACTGCTTCTACTTTCTTTGGGTCTACTCTAATTCCTTCAGCTGATACAATATGCCCTAAGAAAGCCACTTCACTTAACCAAAACTCACATTTGCTGAACTTAGCATAAAGCTATTTTTCTCTCAATGTTTGCAATACAATTCTAAAGTGCTAGTCATGTTTTTCTAGAGTCCTTGAATATACCAATATGTCATCTATGAACACAACCACAAATTGATCTAAGTATGTAGCACCCCTTCTAGGCCCTATAGAAGACCCCGAAGAAGTGCTACATACTGGTATTAGAGGTGTAATGAACCTTTGAGTACTATTTATTAGATGGACATTTGTTTTTACATACGATTGGTTTTTATACTTAGCCAAATTTTAATCGAATTTTTACAGAAAATTCGCCATAGTTCCACCTAGGAACGGACAACCTGTGAATAGTAACAGCGACCGATCGAGCAGTCCCTGTGACTATTCACTAAATCCTGTAAGGGAAAAACACTTAAACACTTTGGCAATCTGTCCTTATACCCTCACTCCTCAAATAAACCAAAAATAAACACTTCTATAGTTCCAAGTCACAACCCAGTTCAAAACAAATATTTCAACAAATATCATGCATACAAGCCTAAAATTTATCTGGGAGGTCTAGCATTACTTATATATACATGCCACTACAATGTTCTAATACAGAAAATAAAAGACCTTAAAGCTGCTGCTGCTGGTGACTGATATTGGAATCTACAGAGCTCTTTACCTGTTAACCTGTGAGTTACAAAAAATAACTCGCTGAGCACATTATGCCCAATGGGTACCTTACTTATGAAAGTAATACATTTACATAAATAGTAAGTGAAAGGGAAACAGGCAATAAAACCAAATGACAAAATGTTGTTAAAACAGAATAGATGCATTGACAATTAAATGAAAATATTTCTCAGCGTATCACTTTTATTTACTGCGCTTTACTGGTTGATAGCTGAACTTGGGATAAGACAATTCCCAATATTAGTGATCCAATAGTGGTCACATATCCAATAATCTCAGTACCGTGGTACTGGAACTACTGAACAGTTTCCATATCAGATAACCATATAATTTCTGGCCGAGTGTTTTGCAACGTCTCGACTATACTCGCCGGATACTTTGCAGTATTCCGACTATAAGCATTGATGGCGTCAATCCAGTTCATAAAATCCATATCCATATACTGCGGACCGCTTTTACTGTGTAATATATGATGCGTCATACTCTTATCTCCTAGTTCGACTCAAACCCAGTAGAGCATTACATTGATATTCAATTAATTTCTTAAATTTCAGAATTTCCTGTGTTTTAGCACCAACTTTGAAAAATCATAACAATTAATTTACACATTCAATAACTCTAAAATATTTACTGAAAGTTGCCCAATATGTGTACATTATGACATAAAAATTTTGGACCCTGCAGACCTGAACCCGGTATTGAAACAAGCCTCAAATTTAGACTGTCTCAGTTACAGACTGCAGTCCGGAAATTGAGTTGGTTCACTCATTTTCCTTTATTAACTCAGTTTGGAATTATTTTTCATGTAAACAAGACACATTAAGGTACAGCATATCCAAAATTCAGCTCTAAAATAATTTTCTTGATTAAAAATCCGCAAATTCGGATGACTTGCAGGGGACCTGCTGGCAACTTTGCGGTTTTGGCAAATTGTTTCCATATCTTTTGCTTCATGCCTTCTAAGATAACTATACATGCAATACAACATATTTTACACATATAAACACATAATTATGGCCACTCAACACCCCTTAGGGTTTGGCCACACATGAACAAAAATGAAGAAATGAAAAATCACATAAGTAAGGTACCAAACCTTGAAATCCAAGCTTGCTTTTGCTTTTAATGAGTTCCTTCACC
>CATIWJ010042682.1:0-15940 GCA_949640765.1 Croton laevigatus | reverse complement strand
TCCATCTTTCAACCTAGAAACATCAAATACCCAGCAAAACCAAATCAACAATTAAAATCAACAACTCAATCGATGTCCAAGAAAATCTGAAAATTGGATCTTCATCTAAAGTTCAAAGGAAGAAGAAGATGAATGTTCAAGCGCTAACATTTACCCAAATTGAAATTTAATGATTTTTACAGAGCAAGAGACTCCATTAACACTACCGACAAGCTTCCACATACCTACTGCTCACCCTGTAGCAATTTGACGGCTTTGATGATCGGTTCTTCGTCTTCTTTTCTTTTATCTCTTGATTTGGCCTTCAATTTGTCTTTAACTGTAAGTCCATTTCTTGATCTGCATTTTTGTGATTTCGATCCTTTTATTACTTTAATTTTTTGGCCAATTTAGAATCTTCATTTACTTTTTGGTACTCTGCTTCTAATTTTCTATTCGACTAATCTTTAATAATTTTTTTATTTTATGCTAATTTAAATAAATTATTAGATAAAAAATGGTGTATTCAATTTTTTTTTTTCGATTTTGGTTTTGTTGAGTTGAGAAATTGTAGCAGAAACGCATGCAGGCCAGGCAACTCCATTGTTCAACACAGTGCTTGTTGCAAATGGACTGTCATTTTCTTCAAACTGCCACTAGGAATGTTTGTCAGTTTGGATGAGTTGTATTGCATTGATGTTATTGGTGGAGTTGCTTTTTTTTTTTTTATTTCAAAATTGTTACCCAAAAAAATGCCAAAATTAAATTTAATTTCAGCCTTTGCAAGTTAACGATTTTTACAGAGCAAGAGACTCCATTAACACCACCAACAAGCTTCCACATACCAACTGCTCCATTAAATTTAATTTTGGCTTTTTTTTTTTGGGTAACAATTTTGAAATGGTTGTGTAGATATGGGTTCTAAATTTGGAACAGTAGTTATGGGTGGTGTAGTGGTGGTGGTAGTGGCGGCAGGAAATAGCCGAGAGGGAGAAGAATGAAGCAAGATGTGGCGATAAAATGTTCTTGCACATAAAAGTTAGGGATGGTGTCTTGGGTTAATTATAAAATAGTCCCTGAAAATATTAGAAAAATTTTAAATAGGATCAATTTGGATTAAAGATGAGAGAAATGAGAAGAATAGAAGTGTATTTGTAAAATTGAAAAAGCCATGTCATCAAAGCAACCGGCTTGGAATCTAGAAACCGGTGAAAACGATTTCTTTACAAATTCTTTCAAAGTTCAGATATTTTAATGCAAGAAATTAAACTTTAGGTACTTTTATGAAAGAATCCTAAAATTCAAATATCACGGATGTAATTTACCCTAAAAATTGAGAAAACTTTTCAAAATTGAAGTACAAAGAAAAATGTGAAATTGTAGAAAAACAAACATCACATGTCCTTTGATACCATCAAGCTTTAATACCATGTAAATATAATTAAAAATATATTTAAAAAGAGAGAATTGTTTATTATAATCATGTTTGAACAATCAGATAAGACTACTATTTATAAAAAATATGGGTACCAAATAAGGAAAGATTTATAAATTACTAAATCTATGCCCAAGTCGCTAATCCTAGCATTTGATTATAGCATACAATACAAATTAATTTCATTATTATTTCTATAACATTTTGCCCATCCTCTATTACCTCTCCTATCAAGGAGCGGCCCAGCTGAGATGATTGAGACTAAAGGCTGTGGAAGCAAACGTCTAGCGTTCAAGCTCCATCTCTGTCAAAATTGGCCCTCCTATTCTCCCTCCCCAAAAATATCTAAGGAAAAAAAAAAAATATATATTACCTCTCCTATCACACTGTATTACACCTGTTCTACTCATTTTCTCTCGAAGACCTACGAGAAAATCAGGAACCACAAAATCAAAACAGGTGGCGGCCATATGTTTTCTAAAATAGAGGATGTCTTTTTCTTTAAATTTAGGTATTTGGGTAGATGTTTCTTCGCTTTTCATTGTCTGTTAGTAAGAGCCGCAGAATTTTCTACTTATTTTTTATGTTAAATTATCAAGGTTGATTAACACGTTATAAATGATTGTTTCAATTTTATTATATGAAAATTATCAAAAAATAATTTATTTTTTTAAAAAAATGTGAGTATATAATTTTTTAAAAAATAATAATCATGGAAAACCATAATAAATGAGAGGTTAAAGAATTTAAGCATTCAAGGTTTAGCATAAAACTTTGAGCTACTAAAAATTTGAATTAGTAACAAATTTTTATTATAAATAAATTATCAATTATAAAATTTAAATTTTATTTAAGTACTTCAATATTTAAATATAATAATTATTAACATTGTAATTATCTTATTTTTAAAAAAAATTGTGATAATTATAACTAAATTAATTCGAAATTGATTAAAACAAATAAAATTTATTGTAAAAATTAAGATACATAAAAGTATGTACAATTAATGTGTTTAGTAAAAGAAATAGAGTTGATAATCCTCAAATGCCTGCATAAAATTTTAAATATTTGTTCCAAATTTATTAAAAATCTATCCAACTAAACTTTTATAAACTTATTTAAGAGTATTTATATCAATAATACATACCCTTCATTTTTTTATTATTATACTTTAGTGGATGAAAGAAATAAATAGCAAAGCATCTTTCAATATTTTATTTAGTGGATAAAAGAAAAAAATAGCACCTTTCAATATTGTAGGAAGTAAATAGTAATTATAGTAAGTAAATAGTACAAAATTTTAAAAATTAAGTATATAATACTTATTTGTATATATAGTGGTACATGTATTATTCGTTAATTGATTATATTAACAAACAACGTTAATTGATTATATTTTTCGTTTCAACTAGAAAGTTTAAAATATTAACATTTAATTTTACCAAATATGAAAAATGAAAATTTATAGAACCTTATATCAGTAAAATGAAAAATTTACTCATATAGACTAATATTTGAATAAATTAGCATTAAGAAATAATAGTGTAGATATCCAAATTTTAGTTAAAAGATTTATATAATATTGACTAATATGAAATTAAGAATCAATAATAATATTTTTTAAAAAGAAAATTATTACTAAAATTATATTTCAAAAATTAGGACAAAGGTATAATTTAAATATTTCATTATAAAATAAAAAACCATTAAAAAATTGAAACACTAAATTCGTTAATTAGAATATAAAACATTAACGCTTTCTAATAAAAATAGGAAATTGTTATTTACAAAGTAATATTTGTTAATACCAGAGCAAATAATGAAGAAATAAAAGGGTAATTGTTCTGAAATTAACAAAATCTGCTCTGAAAATAGTAATTCCCTAAAAATATTATCTTTAAACTTCAATACTAATTAATTACAGGAGATATTTGAATAGCATATAAATATTTCCAATCAACGTATTTATTTCCTTTTAAATTCATAGGCAATTAACAGTAAATAAATCTTCCAATTCTAATTATTAGCCATTTTCCTTATTAGAATAGGACTTTATTAATATTAGTCAATATATTATTGTTTTCTATAGTCCCAAAATATTTTTGATATATCTGCTTTATATTAATCATTTATTACTACAATATGTTAGACTATGATTTCGTTTTATAAAAGTAAAATTCAAAATTGTAAAATCAGAATTTTTTTGTTAAGATAATTAATTATACAATATTGATTTCATATGAAAATTCTTTTATAGATATTTATTCAATTATTTTTTTTGCCGTGACAAATGCATTGAAAGTTAATTATAGTTGTTTAATTCTATTTTTATAAGCAGTTGGGAGCCAGCAGAGGTGGTAAGACCTTTGCCTTCGAGTCTTAATGGATTGAATTCGAATATCCTTATCTACATCTGGGTGCGTAAGTTTATATTTATGTTAAAAAAATAATAATAATAATTCTATTTTTATAACAATAGTCAATTTCAAAATTTTTAATATAAATTGGAAAATTCTAAAAAAAAAAAATTCTAATAAATATAGGGTAGGGCGATCTGGTATTGCCTCTCCACTGGCAACTTGGCCTACCATAGTCCGGCCATTGGACTTCGGCATTTACTGGGCAATCTTTTTTGCTTCCAGATGGAAGCTTAACCCTGCTAGTATCATGAAATGGATCTCAAGCAATTCATTACTGTTCCTTTGATTCAAATTATAACTGATGTAATACAAACAAAGTTTACAAAGTGCCTTGAAATCTTAAAAAATATTACCTCTGTATTTTATGATTCTTTACATTTATTTTTTATCAATACTAATACAAATTAGCTTTTCACCAATACCAAGACAGAAATAATAATAAACAATTACTAATTATCTAAAAACTTACTTTTTCACCAATACTAATAAAAAAATAATAATAAACAATTACAAAACTTACTATAAATAGAAATGTAAAGAATAAAAAAATACATCCAAAAACGAAAATGTAAAGAATCATACGGATGTAGTAAAAAGAACGTAAATAGGGAAAGCAAAATTTTTTCCCAATTTATTCTGGGTTCAAATTAGAAAAAAAATAAAAAACACCATGAAAGCTAATGCTATCAATCTATCATCCGCATCAATAAATTCATGAGTGATTATAATCTTAAATTCATGTATTTACTCGAAATAATTGTTGCATGAAGAAGATGAAGAAGATTGTGGAGGAAAAGGAGGGAAGAGGGAAGCTATGAGAAAGGGGAAAGGTTTTGGTTAGTTAAGGGTTAATTTGTCAGTGGCCTAAATTGATAAATTTATTGCTCCGGTAATAGTAAATATTATTCTGGCCTTAAATGAATTAATTATAATATAAATTGTATTCAAATATTCTTTTTACTTTATTTTTAAATTATCTTGCATATTAATTAAATAATATATTACATTTTATTTTTCAATTATTTTTACATCATAAGCATACAAATAAATATTAATATGTTTTAAAAAAAATCAATATATCAATATAACACAATAAAGATAGAGAAAAGAGTTTGAAAAAAAAAATATATAGGAAAGAGAAAGTTTAGATACACATCCTATGCCTAACATTTGACAAGAGAAAGTTTAAATACACATGTCCTGGACTTAGAGAATGCTTACATATACAATATTTGCCGACTCTTTTGTCTCTCACTAGGCTCCTCCGGTGTGCCTTCTTTTTATAGAAAGGAAAATGATAGATGATAAGAAGGTCTTTACCTTTGGTGGGATTTTCAAAACTTACTATTTTGGGTAATATTCTATATATATTGAAAAAAAAAATGAAATTTGCATATATAAAGAGAATGGAGGGAATACTATGTTTTTTTTTTCCAGCTTTTTAGTTTTTTCACAATTTAAATGATGATGTTAAATTTTGATAAAGAGAAAGGGAATCCCTTTAGGACCATGAGCTTTTGAAGGGTGCATTTGCTTAAAAGGCTGAATGAACTTGCTCTGTAGCGTAAGATTAACACAGTCACTAATCATCTCTATTATTTTTATTTCTACCAACATTTCTTTTTTTTTGGGTGGTTTATTAGAACACTTTGATATGCGTTATCAACCTGGTTTAATCCTCAATTTATGTATCAAGCTTCATTCTCTCTAACTAACTAAATGGGTGCGTATTTATAACCATTGCTATTTCCGATTCTTCTTTAAAAACATTGACGACATTATCAAGCAATGAGATCCAATACGGTAGGAGTGTTTCATTTCGTTTATAGCCTATTGAGTTTTAGGAATTTTTATATGCAAGACATGGCACGTGTAGGAATGATGCGTTGTTTGGAAAGTTAAGGAAACACGTAAACCAATTTGGAGGCTGTGAAAAACGAAAAAAAAAAGAAAGAAAAACAAGGCATTGGCAACTTTCAAAGCCACACAAACACAACACACGTGACAATGCAAGTCCACGTGTCGCAATCCTGTCCATAAGATCTCAATGGTCTCCTCAGGAAGCCACTCAGAAAAATATCTGCCAAGTGCAACTAATATTATATCTGTGTGGTTGGACCCCACATTAAAAAAATCACAAAATATCTAATTAGATTATTAGAGAGCTAATCAGTGAAAGTGAAAGACGTTTTTGACCTTTAAATTTGCACCACCAACTCAACACAAACGGAGTCCATCCAATCACCCAATACCTTTTGATCTGAGGCTACTAGTGGATAGATTGGATGGCCTGCGTGGCAAAACGTGGACCCATGCACTTGCGGTATCGAGATATTTTGCGTGTATGCAGCTGGTAGAATATTATTGGCCCTACGATACTATTCGAATTTGCACGACAGCCGTTCGATAATAGTTAAATATTAGAGGCGGTGAAGATTTCAGATATTTTCAAGGTTTATTTTTATTTTCCTTCTCTTTTCTTTGCTTTTTGAGCTGACAATTTTTGGCAGTGGATGAGATTTGTTGTTTTTGTTCTTTCTGTTAAGAGAGCTTGAAGAATATGGGGGAGGTTGTGATTAGTAGCGAAGAGCTGGAGATAGAGAAGAGGAACGAGGAAGAAGAGACAATCGGTAATAAGAAAAGGACGGAATCGAGAAACGGAATGGTGCAATGGGAGAAACTGTTGCAGAGGATGGTTATTAGAGTATTGCTGGTTGAAGCTGACGATTCTACCAGGCAAATTATAGCTGCTTTGCTCAGAAAATGTAGTTACAAAGGTCAGTGTATTCTATCATTTCTTCGTTTTTAATCTGTTTTGTTGGATTTAGTCTTTTCCCCCCCTATGAATTTGTGTTTCTAAGTAGTGAAATAATTAATATTTGTGTATAACGTCTGCGATTCTGAATTTGTAATTAGAAAAGTTATGGTTTCTTGATATATTTTTGTTTTTGTTCTCGAATCATTAAAGTCAATTTTAGATAGTAGTTGTTTGGGAGATGCTTTCTCTTGTTTTTTTCAAATTTCTCTTAAAATCTACTTTTAAAGATGGCCTGTGGTTGAAAATAAAGTAGAAGGAATCTTCTGTATTGAGAGTGAATGAACTTTCTGGCTCCATCTAGAACCATCTATAAAGGGGTTCAACATAAGTCACTATAATTTGCCAAGCATTTGTTAACCTTGCAAAATTCAAATATTTCTCGTGTGGAAATCTTTTGATTTTGCTCAATTCTAAATTGGCAGAATCCTATGCTTCAACCTAAAGTCTCTTCTATTTTTGCTTGAACAGTTGTAGCCGTACCAGATGGCTTAAAGGCATGGGAATTGCTCAAAGCAAAACCCCATAAAGTAGACCTTATTTTGACAGAAGTTGATTTGCCTTCAATATCTGGATTTGCACTCCTTACTCTTATTATGGAGCATGAGATCTGCAAAAACATCCCGGTGATAAGTATGTTATGGAAATTTAATATTTACATTAATTTATTCAAATTTTCTTTATGGTTATTAAGAACTGGATATTGCTTTTGGTGATTTGCAGTGATGTCCTCCCAGGATGCAGTTAGCACAGTTTACAAGTGCATGTTGAGAGGTGCTGCTGACTATCTTGTTAAGCCTATACGGAAAAATGAACTCAGAAATATGTGGCAGCATGTATGGAGAAGACAAATTGTATGACTATTGCTCAGTTTATTTTATCTTGTTTTTATGTTACTTTTAAGCTTTTTGGTCTTGGATTCTAACCTATCCTGAATTTCTTCCATGTTTTTCAATCAGTCTCTTGCTGGAGGACATGCTCCTGTAGATGAAAGTGTTGGACAGGATAAGTTTGAGGCTACTTCTGAAAATAATCCTGCAACTAATCATTCAGGTGGTGACATGGCTTGTATTCAACAAAATAAAGAATTCATTGAGAAAGGGAGTGATGCTCAGGTTAGTACTCTGTCGTGTATAAAAGAAGAAATTATTTAATATGTCGTCTGTTTTTTGAAATCTACAAAAAAAAAAAAATAAAATTGAGTGACTTTGCTAGTTCTCTTCAGTTTAACTGATATCCTTTCAGATTATTGAATAGTTCTGTTGGTCTGTGTACTATCTAGAACTTCAATATATCTCTAGAATATGCAAGTTCACTTCAACTTTAAATGATTTCGTTACAGTTTCGGTTCGCTACCTAAAATTTATGTAGAGACTGCATGTTTGCTGTCTCTTGCAGAGCTCTTGTGCAAAGCCAGATGGAGAAGCTGAGAGTGCCCAAGGGGAAAATATGCGCGACTTTTTTCAGCCATTATGGGGCAGTATTGTTCAGAATGGCATAAAATTGAAGAAACATGAAGCAAGCTTGGATTATGGTCAGAAATTGGTTGCGTGTCAGAATCAAGCTGCAGGTAAACCTTTTTTGCAAGATCATCCACTGTTATGTTCCAGATTGGATTGTGCTTTGGAGAACTAATATTTGTTGCATTTGCTAACTGATTTGGACCAGCTGTAGCAGCCTGCAAGGATTCTAAAAAGATGACTGTGCATGTCAATATTGAACCAGAAAGTCAAAGAATGAACACTAGTAATAAGCATGAGGCAGGTGACAACAACGATGCCATTGTCAACTCTTCTAGAGAAGCTATTGATTTCATGGGAACATCTGCTAGTCATAATTCTTCTTCAGACAATGCTAAAAGTAAGTTTGATATTTCTCCACACTTGGATCTGAGCTTGACAAGATGCATTCCTGGTGGCTTTGAAATTCAAGGATCAGAAGAAAGACGTACTCTCAGGATTTCAAATTCTTCAGCATTTACTCGGTGTGTACTTACCCTAATATTTTTATTTTTCATTCACTCAATTTATGTGCGATTACTGAGGACAAATTGATTGTGTATGAATATATTCATTTTTTATTTTGGCCATTAGTTGCGGTACTTTTCAGTTGTAATGGATCAGTTTTATGAAAAAGAGTGTCACTTTCCCATTTAACACTTTAATGATGCTTTATGCAGGTATTCTAACCGGTCATGTCAGCCATTACATTCAATATTGGAAGGTGTTGCGAAGGAAGCTGATCCTGAGAGAGAAGTTTCCTGCAATCGTAGTGTTTTTAACACCGATATTTATTTTCCAGCACCAGGCATGCAAAGAAGTAATGTCTCTGCAGTTAATGGTCAAGCCAAAGAATCTGAAATTGCAATTTCTTGCCCTCAACAAAGAGTACTACCAATCCAAATTCCAGTTAATGGTGTAAGCTTCCATAACCTATGTACCGGCTATGGTTCAATATTCTCTCCGAACTTTTGTAAACAATCTGGTTCATCACCTACACCAAGTCCAAATTCGGGCAGCCAGCCAGAGCCAAACTCTAGAATCAGTCCATTTCATCAGTCTAATTTCAACAGTAACTCCAAGCAGCTCTATGATCATTTTGGCCAAACTGCAAAGGATTCCATCAATCTCTCTCTTCAAAAGCAGGACCATAAGTTTGATTCTGCGGAGGATCGAGGGCATATTTCTCCTGCCACTGATCAGAGTGCAACTAGCAGCTTCTGTAATGGTAATGCTAATCATCCTAACATGGGTTATGGAAGCACTTCTGGAAGCAATAGCAATATGGATCAGGTTATTATCATGGCTACATCAGATAGGAAAAATGAAGAAGGCGTTTTACATAATGCAAACTCTCAGAGAGCTATCCAAAGAGAAGCTGCTTTAAATAAATTTCGGTTGAAGCGGAAAGAGAGATGTTTTGAGAAGAAGGTATATTGTCTTTGTAAATCATTTTGATTTTCAACATAAACATTGTCTCATTAGTAAATCATCATCGTATAGCAATTAGTTCTATGCATATGAATAATGGGTAACAATTAGCGTCATATAGCAATCATCATCGTTAATTTCTGAAGCAAAATTCTTTTACAGGTTCGGTATGAGAGTAGGAAGAAACTTGCTGAGCAGCGGCCCAGAGTTAAAGGACAATTTGTTCGCCAAGTGCAGCTGACACCTTCAGAAACTGAGCAGTAAATTAGGAAAGACTCTGAATGGCTAGCTTCTGTATTGAAACTGTTAGTTACCTTGGACTCTGTATCATAGATCATAGACTGTACAGTGATATTTTCTGCCTTTTGCTCTGGGAAAGATGAAAGATGGGAAAGAAATGAGCAAAAGAGTCTTGAGGTATTTCTGTGATCCAAATAGCTCAATATTGCTGATGTTGTAGAGAAATCTGACACAGGATTACAAGGGACAGTGAGGTTCCCCGCCATCGTTTTACCAGAGCCATTCTGGATCCCTTCTCATTCTCAACATATTTATCTTATTCGTAGTACTTGTAGAATAGGTTATAGTTTACAGGTTTTCTTTTGTATATTTTGGGAAGGGTTGTTTGAAGTAATTTTGGCTAGGTTTTTAGAATTTAATTTTGTTCATTCAAATGTGTAGCATATAATGATCTTATAGGAAACTTATCAGTATCTTGCTTAATTTTGTACTGGAGAACGTCTTACTCATTTTTTGGCTTTTTCCTGATGGAGCCGTAAGTTCGATATTTTATCAAATAGACAGGTAAGTGCTGAAGCTGAAAGGACAAACAATTTAGGAAGAGCTGGTCCTCTAAGTTGTAGTTGTTCATGCTATTGATAATTATGCAGAAGTATTAATGTCAATTGTAGACATTTTAGGCTTGGTGAGAACTCTCAGGACATTAAAAGTATGTGGTCAGTTTAACATTTAATAATTTGGTCGGATTACCATTTAAAATAAAATGCTCAATTTTTAAGAATTTAAAGCACAACAATTAATTAATAACATTATTAATTAATTGTAAAACATAGTTAAAGAATAAGAAAATAATGGCCACGATATAACGTAAAACAATCACCAACATTTTTTTTTTTTTAAATCACTGTGAATTTACTAAAACAGTAGGATCCAAAAATAGAGAATTGAGTAAAATAAGCGAAATAAATGGTAATTTGATAGTAGAAAAATGATAATTTGGTACACCAAAAAGAAAAGCCTACAATCTTGTATTCATCAAGAAATCAATAATCCAAAGTATTAAAATTCAGTAGAACCAAAGCCTATCATCTCTTTCATTCATCTCTCCCAATAACACTGCAAAACAAAATAAATTCAAATAAATCAATAAAAAGCTTAAAATAAATACAACTTATAAACTTTTTTTTTTTTCAAATATATGAATTTATTAAGATGAAATAAATCTTATTGGTAAAAACAAATAAATCCTAATTATATGTAAATACTGAATCCTAATTTATATCTAAATACTGAATCATCCATAAAAACAATTAAATGAAGCTAATCGCAAGAGGAATAAGTATTCATTACCATGATTGTTGTAACTGAAACAAGATTCCGGAAAAGGCAACAAATTATTTTCAGCATCGGAATTGGTATTAAAACCAAAATCCATGGGTTGAGATGCCATAAGATTACAATCTTCAAAGCCATTATTGGTAATTGGAGAAGAGTTATTAGAGAGTATATAAGTAACTTGTTCATAATTTAAAAATCCTAACTCATTAGAAGCAATATTGTGATTGTTTTCATTAAATCTTCTTCTCTTTGCATTGTCAACCAGCTTCTCTAAAGCACTGACGAGTTCCTGCATCTCATAAACGGAATCAGAATTATCAAAAGCCTCGAAATCAAAATCAATCGGTTTGGGGGAAGTATGTTGTTTCTGAAGTTGGTCAATCTGATTCTTAACAGAATATGCAGCTTGTTGGAGTGCGATGTCCGGTTGATTAGGAAGACGATTCTCAAGATAAGCATCAAGAACTGCATCCACAGAAGGATGCCCAAAACAGTACAACTTATCTGAATGGGGCGAAGAGACTACTACAGCGAGTTGAGCATCGCAAAATAAGAATAATTCTCCAGCTTTGTTGAAAAGGCCACGACGTCGTTTAGCGAAAGTTACTGCTAATTTCTTCTTATCTGGTCGCTTTTCAAGAGGAATCTTTCTTGACTTGATTACCGCGGCCATTGTTCTGAGTGAAGAGACAAAGCTGTTAGCGATTTGCGTGTGTTTGTTTACTGTCAGGAAACCATATATATTTTGGAATCCTGAGATCCATCGGATTTCCTTGTTTTAGTCGGATTTCCTTTTTTAATCGGAATCAGGAAATAAAACAAAAAGATCTGCGCATTAGTTACTTTCCCGTATTTTGTTTTGTATAGTCTTATTAATAGCTATGAATTGATAATACGTGGGACCGTATTCTTAATTTCATATAACTGTGGGCACTTTTAAGTCAAACCCAACTCAACCAAACTGTACTGTTTTCATTCACGCTTTCTCAAATAGAAACAACAATCGCCGGTAATATCTTGGTCAAAAAAACAAGCGCCAGCCGACCGCTCGTCCTCTCCTCTCTCGACGATTTCCAAAACCACCACCATCCTCTTCCTCTCCCTCACCTCACCCACCGCGGCCGACCAACCAACCACAAACGGTCTTTGTAAGCTTTACTAGTCTTAGGTCGAAAGTTTATATTTGAAGAAGCTGCTTTGCTGCTGTAGTACTCGAATGCTGGCTGCTGCTCACATTGACGGCGTCGGTCAACACCAATGCAAGAACAAGATCATATTTGCATTTTCCGACAGGTTTGTAGCTGTTTTCTCCCTTGTTGGTTTAAAATTTTAATTTGTTTAAGGTCCCACTAAAATGAGATAATAAGATTATATTTAGATGATGGATCATGATAAAGAATAACAATAATATTGTCAAACAAACAGGAAGCTAATTAAGGTCTGGAGGTTTGATTATTGAAGACAAGTGGCAATTGATTTGATGATTAGATTTCTCTGGAAAGAAAAAAGAAACGGAAAATGCTAATGGAAGATGTAAGAGCTAATTAATTTTACTTTCCTAGACTGATATAAAAAAATTGCCTAAATTCTTACCATTAATGGATTTAATGGAGTATTACTTACTGTTAATCGCTGATAATTGCTTAATGTTGATAAATTGGTTACTGAAACTTGGTGATTATACCATGACTAGCTTATCATTATTTTCTATTTTTCATTGATTTAAGATAGCTATTATTTGATGAAACGGTGATCTTTATTGATATATTAGTAAACTTTAGCATAGATAATGCAAAATGAAGTATAGTTGTGAATGAACTATTTGCTGGCAGGGAAGTGGAGAGATTACAGTGAGAGTGAAGGGTATTGTGAGAAAATTGAAATGGGTTTTATTAGCTTTATGCATTTGGCTTGTTTCACTATCATTTTCAAGATTTGAATCCCCTTTTTGGCAGGGAACGAGAGGGTAATGGCGCCGGTTGAAAGGAAATTTGTAGG
The DNA here is from genome assembly GCA_949640765.1 of Croton laevigatus. Classification (NCBI taxonomy): domain Eukaryota; kingdom Viridiplantae; phylum Streptophyta; class Magnoliopsida; order Malpighiales; family Euphorbiaceae; genus Croton; species Croton laevigatus. The sequence continues at coordinate 2,785 of CATIWJ010042682.1, read as the reverse complement.
TTGTGCGTGTTTTGTGAAGCGCTTAAGGGAAAATGGGTGGCCATTAGAAAATGTAAATACGAATTAATGAAATTTAGGACAGGAAAACAGAAAATAAACTTATGTGGTAGAAGTTGTTTTTAATCGAATCAAATACACGAAATTGCGAAGTGAGATAGCTTCCCATTTCTGTTTCTGTTGGAGCTTTGTATAGATAGACAGACAGCATAATACTAATACAGTTAACACTTCACAGAGGAAACAAGGCAGTCCATAGGACGCACCATTTGGCCTTATAAGGGGACTGAAATTGGAGTTTTTTTTACTGAAATTTTTTGGTTTTATGAATTGAAAATTGTGTTTGATTTGACTGGATTCCATGTTAGCTTCTATTGGATGAAAATTGTGTTATATTGTGACTGAAATTAACAGTTTTTGTCGACTGGTGAAACATTATAGAGAGAAGGCAAGGCTTATTGATAGGTAATTTTCTTTTCTTTTTTGTTTGAGTTTACATTTGTAGTATTCATTATCTTCATAATGAATTATTTGTTTTAATTTTAGTCATTAATCAATCCCTCAAGTTTGGAAACATAGTTGGTGCTTTTTAGTACTGGACACAGTTGTGGTGGTATTTGTACTTGTTTTTCATTCTTGATTAGAAGTTTCTATGTTTATTATTCCATGTTTGAACATTACAATTTTAAGCTTCTAAATTTTAACTATTTTTTTCTTCATGCTAAAATGTTCTAAATTTCAATTTTTTGACATTTTATCGATTAAGAATATCTTAAATCATTAGAAAAATACTGTCCTCAAGCAAAATACTGTTTCTTGATTTTTTTTTTGGGAGTAAATAAAGCAAGTTTTATCAAATATCAAAGCAAAGGCTCTGTTTTTAATTTTTCCTTATCAGTTTTAAATTTATGTTTAATTTTTTTTTCCCCATGTTAATGAAGTGTTGAATCACCATAAGTACCAAGAAACAAAAGAAGTTTGCTCTCTGAATGCAGTGTTTTGAGAACTTAGGGGAGACTGCTTTTAGTTTTTCCTTCTAATCATTATTGTGGTTACAACTTTTGAATGTCTCGAACCCATTAAGCATTTTATTGGAACTGCAATTACATCTTTCTACTAGAATGTTGTTTTTATATATATATAACATTATTTTTTCTTAATGATATTATTGTTGATTCTGAATACGAAGCTTAAAGATATTGAAATTAGCATTCCAATTGTTTATGGCAACATATCATTCTGGGTTAGCTAATTGAGTCTTTCTGAAATATATTACATTTTAATATGGAAATTAAAGTCTTGCATTTGGTGGTTTAGACAAAAAGTTTATCTATGCTTTTGACTCTCTTTTCACTAGATTTTAATTCCTCTCCTTTCAGGGTTCCGAAATATATCCGGTTTCCTGACAGTAAACAAACACACGCAAACCGCTAGCAGCTTTGTCTCTTCACTCTTGAACAACGACGGCCACGATGATCAAGTCAAGAAACATTCCTCTTGAAAAGTGACCAGATAAGAAGAAATTAGCAGTAACATTCGCTAAACGTCGTCGTGGCCTTTTCAACAAAGCTGGAGAATTATTCTTATTTTGCGATGCTCAACTTGCTGCAGTAGTCTCTTCGCCTCATTCAGATAAGTTGTACTGTTTTGGGCATCCTTCTGTGGACGCAGTTCTTGATGCTTATCTTGAGAATCGTCTTCCTAATCAACCGGATATTGCACTCCAGCAATCTGCACATTCTGTTAAGAATCAGATTGACCAACTTCAGAAACAACATACTTCCCCCAAATCGATTGATTTTCCGTTTATGAGATGCAGGAACTCGTCAATGCTTTAGAGAAGCTGGTTGACAATGCAAAGAGAAGAAGATTTAATGAAAACAATCATAATATTGCTTCTAATGAGTTAAGGTTATGCAATTATGAACCAGTTACTGATATACTCTTTAATAACTCTTCTCCAATTACCAACAATGGCTTTGATGATTGTGATCTTATGGCATTTCAACCTATGGATTTTGGTTTTAAAACCAATTACAATCATCTTCTTTCTGCCTACTACCGATGCTGAAAATAATTTGTTGCCTTTTCCGGAATCTTGCTTCAGTTATAATAATCATAGTAATGAATAGTTATTCCTCTTGCGATTAGCTTCATTTAATTCAGTATTTAGATATAAATTAGGTTTTCAGGAAAGACTGGAGAGTCACAATGGACTACTTAAGTTCCAGATTCCTTTGACAAAATCCACTTGTACAGTAACGAACTCAACAAATACCTAAATTATATTTCTATTTATATTTTAAAAATTTATTTTAACATTTTATTTCTTTTCTTCTTTCTTTTAATTATTTGTACATTATTTTTAATTCTATCTTGACAATATTTATTGTTTAACTTTGTTCTTTATTTTTATTTTAAACTATTGATTTGCAGGTGACAAATCAAATTGTAATTTTTATATCCATGTATTTTACTTAAATTTTTTTTTATATGTCTTATTCTTTATTCTTAAGTATTATCTAACTTATACTATATGTACTTGTGTTCCTAATTGGCATATACTGTTTCTCTAAGTTCAACCTATACTGTTCTTTTATGTTTAACCGCCCAGGAACGGCTAAACCAATGCTCTGATACCACTAAATGTAACACCCCTTACCCGACCGTTTGCAGCCGAACTAAGAAGTGTCACATTACATAATTCATATCATGTCTACTTAAATTACAATAATAAGGGTATTTTTTTTCTATCTACCCTAACTTTGCATGTGCTGACTTCATCTTC
>CATIWJ010042659.1:0-12759 GCA_949640765.1 Croton laevigatus | reverse complement strand
AAGAGGAGGACGAGTAATGGTAGATGTAGCAGTAGAAAGGAAGCGCTTGGGGCGGAGAAATGAGACAGAGAGAGAGCGAGTAAAAGAGCGAACTAGGGTTTGAGCCATTGTTGGGGGCTGTGCTGAGACAATGAGGGTTTTTAGAAGCACTTGAGGACTATTTAAAATCTTTACTTGGTTTCTTTCACTCCGCAGATAAGATATGTTTTGCAATGTTAATGGGCTTTTGTGCTTGGGCTTGGCCTTTATCAGTTGTTCACTTTAGGGCTTTTACAAGATTATAAGCAAGAAAGAAAAATATTCCTTTATTTCTTTACAAAATAATTATAAAGATAATACAAATGCCGTTCCAAACAAATTAAGACTTTACTTTTGATTTGCTTTTTTCCCCATACTTTAGTTTCCAATTTGCCCCAAAAGATAAGTGAGAGAGTGTAAATTTTTTTTTTTTTCCAGAATTTTTACACATATTGTCTACATATGCATGAAAATAAATATTTTACTGGAGTTATCAATAGAATGTTCAAGGTGGCAGAAAAGACAGCTAAGGATGTTTTATAAAAGAAGAGAAGTTGATAATAACTGTAGATATTTTTGAATGCAAAATTAAAAAGAATGTGATCAACTTATTAAGTTATACTTTAAGAATTACGTGCTAAGTAATAAAAAATGGTGCAAAACAAATAAAAATGCACACAACGACTATGTTAATTATGATGCAACGATTGCAAAATCATTAAAATGCAACCATGATAGTACATATGCAGAGTGGTATTAGACATTAATTTATACCTATATTGAACAAATTATCCACAATCATTTCTGAAAATACGACCAATTCTTAAAATATGTCCTCTTTTTAAAAAGGTGAAAATGAAATTTTCACTACCCTTTCAATCTTTACTGCCTAAACTTTGAAAATAAATTGAACAAATTTAACACCCAATTACATAAAATCGAGCACTCTGATCGATTTTGTGTACTTGGATATTAAATTCATTCGAATTTTTGAAATTTTAGGCAGTAAACGTTGGAGGCAGATTGAAAATTTCAATTTTTTTTTCCCACTTTACCCCAGTGTTTTCCACATCTTGACCATTTTTTGAAATGTTTGTGGCCTTTTGGTTCAATATAAATGTAAACATATAATAAGACATGGCATATCTTTAATAGTTGGCCATATTTATTATGGTTTAAATATGGTTTTGCATTATTTTGTTAAAAGACGTCATATTTATTGAAAAGGGAGAAATGAAATTTTCATTATCCCTCCAATAGATACCTTTGAATCCCAACCACTATGCAAAGAGATTTTATTAATTAGAGAACAAGTTCTTCAATTCTCTACACAAGTACACACAAGAGTTTTTAAGCTTCCTCTTCTTTTGGTTCTCTCACATGCAAAGCTTCTTCTTTAATGGATCTCTCTCCTCCTTTCAATCAAATCAAAGGTCTCCAACCAAAATGTACTTGCCTCCGACACCTTGCAAATGCTCGCTCTTCGCATTTTGAAAATCATAGTTGAAGGTACAACAGTGCCAATTGTTAGGTTATGGTGATTTTCTAATCGGCAATGAGAGAAAACAATTGTGGTAGTCTTGGTTTAAATGAATGGTGAGTCTCAGTGCTTGATTTTTTAATTTTCATCAATCAGATTGGATTTTGCAAAGATGGGAATTGGGAGAGAAGAGTTTTGAAGGGAACCAAAAAAAGAGACCCAAATGAGGGCGACGCGGTTAAGGTTCTTAAAGGCATTTTTGAATTAAAAAAATTTCTTACTCTTTGACCAACAGGCAACCCACTGAACTAATAGAATATTTCGCAATATTCGGCATCTTTTGTATGGAGAAATTAAATAGTGAGAAGAATACGATATGCATGGACTTATAAATGATAATTACAAAACAAAGGGATCGGATTCAGATATTACACAAAATATAGGGACTAATAAAATTTTTCAACTATTATTATTATTATTGACTTTGTCAAATTGCTTCCTTAACCAACCATCATTTATGCTTAACAACCCCTCATAATTGATTTTCACGATCTTGTTCTTTCGTAAATATCGAACCAAAGCCCTTTGTTCCTTGACTTTCCCTCAAATTCTCACTAGACACAAACTAATAATAAGCAATTCAATAGAACCTCCTCCAATGAATAATGAAACAAAAGAAGAGTTTGTTCTAACACTCCGTTTATCAAACCCTGATCTATTTTCTCATCTAACATTCTCACCTCTAACCCATCTTCTAGAAATACCCTCCACATAGAGGCTAATTAAATTTGCAGAAGAAATTGGGATATGAATGAAATCATATTTTCTACTGCAATAGGAACCCAAAATTTAATAACATTTCAAGTAATAGAGTGAATATCGAAAGAGCCAATAAATAAATAAATAAGTATGGTAAGTTAATAAAAAAAGTATGGTAACTTGGTAAGTTAGTGTAGTAAGTGATGAATCAAATTTTTTAAATTTAGTAAGTTTCAAATTGGTGGTACCAAATGAGTAAGTTTGTAAATGGCGTAAATTTTGAGGACTAAATTTTTATAAAGGGGTAAGATTTTGAAATTCAAGATTTTTATGGAAAAGATATTTGAAAGTTTGCATGTTATATTGGTAATCAGTATAGAAATTGGATGGAGTTCATTATAATGTTGATTATGTTAGTGGTTGAGATAAATTAGTAATTTCAAGTACTCAAAAATTAAAAGAATTATGGAATTTTAAGCATCTCATTGGTAGTCTAAAATTGATTACGAGTATTTTAAGTACAATATTAATATTATTATAAGTAATTTTTTGCCGTGGTCCATTGATATATGGGGACATGATAATAAAAAATTTGTAAAAACCTAAGTAGAGATCTGTAATGTTAAATGGGTTTCTACAAACTGTTACAATTGTTTTGGAAGTATAATTGAGGAAGTTTCAATTGGGTGGAACTTAGACTTTCAAACAATCTTTCATATATATATATATATATATATATATATATATATATATACTAGTAAGCAAAGTCAAAAAATCCAAAAGAAGAAGAAGAAGAAGAAGAAGAAGAAGAAGAAGAAGAGAGAGAGAGAGAGAGAGAGAGAGAGACGAATCTGGAAGAAGAAGAAGAAAAGATGTTGCTAATTTTTTGGTAGAATTTATTTCCTTTTTCTTTCGTTTTTATTTCGATTGTTTCCATTTTTATAATTTGTTCAGCAAGTGTGTGGATTAATAAGGATATAATTGGGTTTCAAATGTGCTATTTACTTAATATTAGAAACTTTATGCCATTTAATACTCCTAAAACTCCCTATAATGCTAGACACAAAGGGTGTTTGGTCCGCGCAGTGAAAATAGAATGGAATCAGGAAATGGATACAAGGAGAAATGAATGGAATCATCCTAAATACCCTTACCTGTTTGGATCTGCTCCGAAAACCAAATTGTAGACTGTAATGGTTGTTGTGTGTCATTTATGGTGGGTTGGGTATTTATAGTAGTTTAGTGCATAGTGCTTCTACAGCGGACGATAAGTTTAAAACACCATGAGTTCACTATTAGGATGTGTGGGTCATATCCACACGGTAGCTATAGGAGACGCCACGTGTGTAGTTGGTAACCTGTCAGTGGCAACGCTGGGTATAGGTCGAGCTCGCTAGTGGACTAATTCGTGGGATGCCTTAACTCAGGTGGTCTGATGAGGTCTATTCGGAGATCACTATGAGCGACCTCTTTGTTGACTGTTGCTGATTGATATACTGATTACGGGTCCATTCACGGGTCTGATCCTTAAATAGGTGGAGAGGCTTATAGATGTCCTCCCTGGGGTCCAAGTCATTTCATGTCTTGGTTGTAGTGCTAAACCGCTTCTGTGCTTTGCCTTCAATTCTCGAGCATTCAGCTTGTTTTGCAGCAAACGCTTGACTGATGACCTTGTTATCCTTATCACGGTGGTAGACCAATAGGGGTGTCTCGATCATTTGAACCGCTATTAATGTGTTTTTCTCGAAAAAAGTAAGTGGTTTAGCTATAAAGGGAGGACGTTGCCAAAGTTTCATTCGTTCACTTCCTTTATTTAATATTTTTCGGTGTCGTAATGAGTGATGAAAGTAATGACCCTGACCAACCTAATGGGTGGTCAGGACTTGCAAAGATGAGTATGTTTCAATCAGGTCATGTATGTGAGGTATTAAGTACCAGAGTGACACGAGTTACGCCAAGCAGGTCGCGTTGTGGTTGTGAAGGCGTGACAGGAAGGATGACCCTATCTGCCATTAAGATACCTAATGAAGTTTTATCATTGAGAAACCCTTCGTTATATTTATCCTATCTTACATAGCTCTATAGGCGAAAGGATAAAGTGTGTAGTGTGCCATCGGCATGCTATGCGTAGCACTATATTTGCTTCTTTCATATGGAGCTAGTCGTCTCCTCTTGGTCTTTTCTACATCGATGTAACTCAGGTACTATGCCTCCACACCTGAGTTATGGTTAGAGGAAATCTTGGATTCGTCATCCCTCTTATCTTATGGCGGGGCTTGAAAGAGTATGATCGCCATGGGCATTAGAATATTGCTTGGCGATGGAGAAAAATGCTCTGCTCCTTCTGAGGCAATGCTAAAAGTGGCAGAACCTTTGTCCCTTATTTATGAGATAAGTGAGGTAGAGGTCATTATGTTGATCATATTAACTGCAAACCAACTAGGGGGTCAGTATGTCAGTTTTCTATGCGTCTTCCTGGGGTCGCATTCGTGTGGAGCTCGCGGATCTTGTATCGGATGTGTTCTCAGATATATGAGGCCACTCAATTCAAAGGTCGCCTTCGTGGGTCACGAGGTGACGGATGTTGCTTAATTTAATAGTATTAGGTTAGTGTATGAGGTGCCTGCTTGATATTTGTGTGGGGGGGTGTTCCTAATGCTTGTAGACATGTAATTTTCTCATAAAATATTAATAAAGAATCATTCATTTGTTATATGCGCTAATTTAGTCTATGATATTTTTCGACTTTTAATCTATGCTTAAGTGGATATTGAGAAGTATGACTACGAATTCTTAGGTGGAAGCGACCTGGGGGTCGACCAATGTATGTGCGTGGGCCAGTAGATTATTGTTATTTATAATTTATTAGGTATAGTATTTAGATTGTGATGCATTTGTGTGAGTATTTGTTTTAATGTTTTGTAATTAGGCGGTTTGCGATGGTTAAAGTGGTATCGCAAGTGTAACAATTATATGTACCGTTTCATTACTGGCTTGTTGGAAGTTGTTAGTAAAGAATAAAACAGGACATAGAGTACATATTTTCGGTGAGTCGATGAGTATGACTGCGTTATGAGACGCAATTAGTGGACGTTATTGTTGTGGATTGTTTCGTAATCATAATATCAAACTTAACCAAAATAGATTACGATTACAACTAATATGTATAGTAAAGCTAATAAGGAAGAGGTAGAGAAAATACATAATGATCTGACTGATTGTTCATATTGTTATACTATTGTATGTTGGATGCTATACTTTCCACATCGCTTTCTTCATTGGAGGGGTTGTCGCCTCCAGCCGTGACTTCCTTAAGAATCGTACTCAATTCATATAATAGGCTATCGCTATCGTTTCTTTTAGTGTAATGTTTTATTTTTGTCGCTGGTATCTCCGTTAGTGTTCTTCTAAAGAAGACTTTTATTTCTTATTCATATTTAGCGAGGCGTGCTATGAGAGTCACGACATCGCCTACTATCATTTCAAATTGAGCAATGCATGAGGCCAGGTTTTGGATTCTGGCATGGAAGCCCACCATGTTGGGGTTAGACTCGTCTATTAGCTTTGTAAGGACTTTATCCAGTTGATGCAATATCCCTTCGTCGTCATCTTTTCTTAAAATTTCTCTTAAATTTGACAATGGCGAATGTGCTGCCATTCTTTGAAACAGTCTCTTTGCCTCGCGTCTGATTGTTATTAGCTGCGTCATGAGATTTTGGTGAATTGCGGAAACCATAGTAGAGTCGAAATAACACAAAACTGTGTTTCGTCAGAAAAGAGAGAGAGAGAGATTAGAGTTGGAGGGGTTGAGAGTTTTCTGAGATTACCCTTGCACACACACACACACACGAAACGGTATGACCTTTGAGTTTCTCAACGTGATTGTGACTGTTTGGCGGCGGGCGGTTGAGCTTCCATATGAAGAATGATAAGGTCTCATAACTGTTTTGTCGGACACGTGCGAGTTGTGTGGGAGAAGGTTGCTCTCTAATTGGCTCTGCCGTTACTATTTTTTTTCCTAAGCTGAAGGTTTGAGCTTTGCTTTTAGGGGTATATATGGCCTTAGGTTTAGTTCATCACGAATTATCTTTCATAATTTGTCTTCTGTATTGCTCCATCTTCCCCATATGCATTTAGAATTCAAGTACAAATTTGATTTTAAAAACAATGTCACAGAGGAAGTTCATAACTAGCTATGAAATTTGTGATTGACGTCTTTGAAATTTACTCTTACAATGTCTATTAAATCAAAAGGGGGAAATATTATACATAACATGTTTAAAATTAAACTATTAGAGCAACCCCAATGGTGCTCTTTCTTTTACAGAGCATCTTTTAAATTATAAAGAGCATCTAGATTATAAAAATTAAATGTTCAACTCCAATACACTCTTTATTTTGTTTTTTCCAAAAAAATATTATCAATTTGTTTTTCTCTTTTTTTTTTCGCCTTTAGTTACTCCCAAGATTTGAACCCAGGACCTTTTGGTCTTTGGTGACTTACCTCACCACCAGACCAACCCCTTGGGTTCAATTTGTTTTTCTCTTTCTCTATTAATTCCATTCCATTTTATTTGAACTTCAAATGTCATTAATTGCAAAATACAGTAGAGAGTCACTATGACTCTCCACAAATAGAGAGTGATAGTCACTTTGTATTTTATTTTTTGGAACATAGAGAATGAGTTGGAGCCAAAATTTATGAACCAACTTTCCATTATATTGAGATTAATGTGAATGAAGAGTGGATTGAGGATGCTCTTAGTTCATATTTTTTGTTTTGTTTCGTTGGTAATGCTCATTGGTGTTTGTATATGAGCGTTTTATTTCTATCTCCATTATAATTGCAATGAAATCCCTGCTTCTTTGCTCAGTTTGCTGGTGGAAAATCCATTGAAATTGCACCATTTTGATTTGCGGTTTAAACCGAGAATGCAAAAAACCGACTGCAACCTCGGTTGCGGTTTGGTACGGTTATACTCATGCGTTGTTGCGGTCCGGTTTTGTGCGGCTCATTTGGTCATCCAATAATTTAATAGCCGCCGGAACCCACCATGAGTAATCCAAAAATTTAGCAAGTGCATTAGGAAAAGACACGTAAAGTGTTAGCCATCTTAAATAAAAAATATACTGGTTCGCACAGTAGCTTGTCAGCATTAGCAAAACTAAAAGCAAAATTGCTGACTTCCGGTAGTCTGAAGAATGGAAGAGACCAAAGCCACCATCACCAACCGCCTATTGGCCGTGAAACGTAAATCCGGCAAGAGCTACTGTCAGATTGCTGAGGAGACTGGACTCACCAACGTCTATGTAGGCCAGTTGCTTAGACGCCAGGCTCAACTCAAACCCGAAACCGCCCCAAAGCTTCGAGCAGCTCTGCCTGAACTATCTGATGAGATGCTTCAGGAGATGATGAGACCGCCCATGAGGTCTTACGATCCCAATTTGATTCAAGATCCCACCATTTACCGGTGGGTTTGTTTATCACATCTTCTCACTACATATTTTATTACTGTAACTTATCATCCATTAAATCCCCTTTTAATTTTTGCTTATATTTTTGAATCTTCATTCTTATAGTCTTATTTGTTATTTGGTTTCATTTCATTTCATTTGCTGTCAGTGTTTTTTTGTTTTATTAAGCTTGATTAGGGGAAATTCTTGAGCTTTTTATCTAATCCTGTTCTCGCTGTACATAAACTTTTGTAGGTTGAATGAAGCAGTTATGCATTTTGGTGAAAGCATAAAGGAAATTATCAATGAGGAGTTTGGTGATGGCATGTAAGGTTCCTCATCTTCAATTTATTTTTATTGCTTCAAAACCCTATTTGATCTGAAGATTGATCCTCTGAACTTTAGAGTAGTTATGTGATTGTTTCCTATTTGTTTGTCCTCATCTCACCTTATTGAAATTCAAACTCTAACTCGCATTATATGATTTGAAACAGATTTTTTTTTTAGTATAGTTAATGCAGAGAATCCCCAATTGTTTTGCCTCTTTGTGTTACATTAATGCATCTAAATTTTTATCTCATATTTGATTATTCATGAATCATGACAATCATCGCGTATTAATTTCTGCAATGTTTCTACATGACATCAACTTAAATCACTTAATTCGATATGTTACTTTCTTTTTTATTTGGATTGTAGTATGTCGGCCATAGATTTCTACTGCTCTGTTGACAAAGTGAAAGGCGTCGATGGAAAAGATCGTGTAGTTGTGACATTTGATGGGAAGTATTTGCCTCATACCGAGCAGGTTTGTTGACTTGGAAATTTGTGATCTTTCTTGCTGTTGATTTTTTCAATATTGCATAAACATCAAGGAGATAAGGGTGAACATCAAGAACACATTGAAAAAGAAAATTGAAATTTCACATGCTTTCATATGTGCAAATTGGGTGGTGGTTAAATTTCTCACGTTTCCTTATTATGTAAAGATAGAAAAGAGAGTTGAAAAATAAACCGAAATTTCCTCAGTTATTCAAGATACTGAACAAATTCTCGTGTAGTTTGAAGTGCCTGTGTCTGTTGCTTTCTTGGAATTCTCCAGTAGTATGTGTGATTATGAACTAAAATGTGTGGTCATTTTTCAAATGGAACTCGATATGTTATCTAATCCTCCTCTTAGCAAGTTGAATGCCATATCTATTTGAACTTGAAGTTCTCTCTTTTACCTTGCAGAAGTCAGAGCACATGGTTTCGAGACTAAGGCTAGATGGAAATTGATCAATTCTGACGCATAATATGTGAATGGTGTCATTCGAGTAAGTCTTTATCTTTTCATGGGCATAATTTGTCAAATGTCATGTAAAATAAATGCCTATGTTCTTTTAGTTGGTTCTTATAGAGCTACTACTATAATTCTTTCGACATACACATTATGGATTGGAAATGATGTATAAGGTTGAGAACTTCAAATGTATTCAATTGGTATTGTATTTGACGATTAAACAGATTCTGAAATTTACATAGTTAGTTGCGTTGTTTCATTGAAAGTAATATGTGTAACGACAATTTCTCTTCACCTCATGATTATTCTCGACACCAGTCCCCCATTTTTTGCAGGCAGATTGACATTTAGTTTGGTGAATGGTGAAAAACATTAATTTGCAAGAACTTGTTCTTGTTAATAATCTCTTTGCTCACCAAATCCTCAAGGCAGAACTGCAGAATCTCCAGTAACTACATATTTCTAAATTATCCATGAGAATCCAACCGATACTTTAACAAGAATTAGCTTCTCTTTTATTTAATCTTTTTAGACAATTTGAATCTGCTTTCCATAAGCTGAATTTAGTGATTTGGATTTGCCTTTCAATCGAAAAGGAAGCGGACCTATTTTTTTTTTTTTTTCCTTTTAAAAAACACCTATATCAGATATAGGATCCAAATCATTTTAGTGCAACTCTTATGCCCATAATTGGGTGCTACTATTAAATTTTTATTTTTAATACAATGGAGGGACTTAACCATAGGAGAGATCTGTAGGCCAACACGCTCCAACAAACGCTTTACCATGGGACTAGGATCTTGAACCATCCGAAAGCTCCAACATCGCTTCATTAGCCAACCAGTCAGCGACAAAATTACCTTCCCTATATGTTCTTGAACTTCACTTGCCACGGTTTACTCTTTAAATCTACACATACATTATTAGCCACTAAATTCCTTAAACGGAAGGAACTTACTCTGCCACTTGTAACTGCTTCAATGGATACCTTAGAATCCAATTGTACCTCAACCCGCCTCCTACCAGCATCCCGTGCCATGCAAAGGCCATTGAAAATTTCCCATACCTCTGCTTCTAGAGCAGCACAACTTCCTAAACCGAACCTGAAACCACCCAGCTAATCACCATTTTCATTGCACATTACCCCCACATGCAGCAGCTCCATTATTTTTTGCAGGGTGCTTCTTGAAATAAAGAAATAGAGAAATAAAAAAAAAAGTGGTGAGAGAACAAAGAAATAATAAAAAATACTAAAAGTTTTAGTGTTACTATTAAATTGGTGAGACCTCTTCTATTTATAGAGGAGAAATCATAATATAGATAAATAAAACTCTAATACAGATAAGTTATAAAAGCTATGATTCTTATGTTGGATTAGTAGATTTTTTTTCATATTTTATTTGTTGAATTTTGTCATATTAATTGGAAAATTACAAAAATCTCCCTATATTTTACTCATATCTACATTTTCCTCCCTATCATTCTTTTAGCGGACAAAAATATTCCTGCATTTTTCAAAATGACCCGTAAAATTATACTTTGGTCTTTCTATTGTTATTTTAACAGAAAAAATAAGCAGAATGGCAATTTTGTTAACGGAATTAAAACGTAAGGATATTTTTGTTCGCAAAAAAAATGACAGGGAGGAAAATGTAGATATGGGTAAAATATAGAGAGGTTTTTGTAAATTTCTCTATTAATTAAGCAATTTAATTTTTATGCAACTTCAAGGGCTTAAAAATCAATTAATATTGTTTTCTTCGAACTTGTTTCAAATAATAATAATTGATGAATTACACGTCTAAATATACATATATTTCAAAATATTAATGCAAAACATGTTTATTCCAGCAATATTACAAGGCAATTTTTTTTTTGAAAATAAAATAAAAATACGAAAAATATGAGAAGATGGGTCATGTTTCCATACTCCATAGTTCATATATAAATACAACATTTTAATTAAATCTAAGGAGCAGGAAGCAACCAACTAGAACCCTTAATAAATCCAAGAGTAAGGTAAGGTTTAGCTTCTCCTAAACTTAGTTGCTTGCTAAATTTAACTCTTTCATTTAGATTGGATCCTTCTCCTGAGTTCTTAAATTCTCCAAAATAAATATTCCTGCAAAATAATTTTATTCAACATTATTAGGAAAAAATAAGGAAATTTGATGGGTAATTAATTAATCACTTACTTTTCACGTTCGGGATGTTCATTATTAGACCATCCTTTAGGATTAACAACATCAGTCATAGTGGAATAAGAAAACACAACTCTAGGCATGGGCATCCAGGCTCTACCCAAGAATGTTGTATTTCCTGCTCCTTTTACTTTACAATGAACAAATGAAAATCCTGTATCCTCTTCTTGCTTTTCTCTTGCTTGTGCTGTTATTACTGTTGTCCAGTTCTCTTTTACCGCATTTATTTCTGTATTCTGCAATTATTTTTTTTAATGAATGTTTAATATAATTAGGTCCATCTAATAAACATATCTAGTGGGTTTTGATTAAAGTTTAATTTTCTTTTACCAAATAAATGGATTTCCCATTTCCGAAAATAAAATCGACTGTGCCTTCAATATAACAATCTTTATAGAAATGGAAGCCTTTATGATCACACAATGTGTCTTGAAATCCAATTAGTTTCACATTGTAAAATGCTTGCATACTTGCACCTGCTCTTAAAGCTACTGCTTGGGCTCCTTCTCTTTTTCCATCAGGCCGTTGTGCAGTATTCTAAACCAACCATATATTCAAATGTAATTAAAGTTAGCACAAAAAAAAAAGGTATTTGGTAAAAAAAAAAAAAAAGAAAACTCTAGTTGAGAAATTGACCATAATTATGAGATTAGCCATCACAAAAAATTCAGACTCCACTTGTAACGTAGCACTATATATCGTACCATACTGTTTAGCTGTACCACCGTATTGTATAGTAGCCATTTTTTCTGGACCGAGCAACGTAATAAAAGGTTTATCTTTTGGAATAATGACTTTTTCGGTATAATTTCCAGGTCCGATATCTATAATCACACGTTGTGTATTTTTGGCTGGAACGCTTTTAATAGCGTCAGTTACAGTTTTGAAATCCCCACCTCCATCTTTTCTAACCTTAATGATCTTGGGTTCGGCTTCGGCTGCCGCTAGGGTGCTGTTTATGGTGCCTTTGCGGCTAGCCAAGGGCTTCACATGGGCATTAAACCAACTTTGTATTTGGGATTTATCTGCAGGGATTGGTGTGTTGTCATCGGATGTAACTGTGATGGGTGTAAGAAGAATGGAAAGAATGGCCAATTGGAGAACGGCCGAAAAAGTAAATTGTCTAAACATTTTGTGAAAGATTAATCAGGTGTTTGTTTGTTTTTTTTTTTTCCTGATTTGATTAAGGAAAATTATGCAATTTATAGGCTCATATGACACTGGATATGAGGAAACCTTAAAATACTCGGGGCCATGAGATATTGTAGTGCCACCTTTTATTTTCTGTGGAGGGTTTTTGAGTTCCTTATGTAATGGTTATTTTATGATCTTGATTAATACTGTCAAGACATACAATTTGTCCAATACCTAAAATTAAGAAATTCTAAAATATACTAGGAAATGTTTGGGTTGGATTACCACCGGCTGAATAACCATTTATGAGAGCTTTGAAAGAGGAAGCAACGAGTAGGTGAGGCAAAAGTTTTTTTAGAATGCAAGCGCTGCTGATGTACAAATACAGTGACTTGAATGTATTGTTCCCCTAACTTTTTAGTGATCCTTCA
>CATIWJ010042658.1:0-12871 GCA_949640765.1 Croton laevigatus | reverse complement strand
CTTAACTATTTTTCCATTGTAAGATGAACCATTTAAGCTAATTTTTTATGGGGTTGGTGGGTGAAAGCTATAAATGACATTTCACTTCTCACAAATATTAGTGGACTACAAATTCTGCTAACATTTTTTTCCATGATGAGAAGGAAGAAAGGACCTCTTGAGCAAATTATCCTTAAAAACTATGTTTTAGTTACAGTTGCTTATTTCATATTTAGCTAATTCCAGTTTCTGCTAAGGTATTCCGTAAAGTGCATTATGTTGCTCTTTCCAGTGGTAATTAAATGAAGTAATGAATTTGCATAACCATATCCCCATATCCTACTACTGAATACTGATCAAGTTGAAAGAATACATGTTTCTCATTCACATGAATAACTACTTTTCTTTTACTTTTTTTAAATTTCTTGTCAGAAGATTGACAGTTCTCACCAAAATGTTTGCAATGTAGGGATGGCTTCGAAAGGCAATCACTGGAAGAGAAAACTCTTGATTGTTTTTGTTATCATAGTCTGTTCTCTTCCACTAGTGCAATGTTTTGCTGGATTTGATGTCTTAAGGTGGAGATCTTTTTATTCAACTGGGGATGATGTGTGGAAAACTCACTATCATGAGGTGTTTGACCATGGCATTCGTGAGGTTTTATGCTGTTTGGGTCATGTTGAATATTTGTAGGTTTTGGTGCATTGTCTTAAATCTGCAGGATTCAGAATTTCATTAAACTTTCTAATTGTTTATATATTTCTTTTAGGAGGGTTTCTAAGGAAGATGAAGTATATTCCTTTGCACGATTGTTTGGTGATCTTGTTGCTTATCGGGATCGGGCACCGGACATTTGGAACTCCTTGCAGGTTTGCTTTGATACCATGAGGTGTTTGATTAGAATTGTGCTCCCACTATTTTGCTCTCATTAGTTGATAATGAATTAGGAAAAATTCTCCCACCATTTTATGTAGGATGAGGTGGTGTTTTGATGTTTTTTGCTGGCTTATGCTCTTTGAGATTTGAGATTCTTAAGGTGCCTCTTCGAATGATGTCCAATTTGATTGTAGGACCTTTTTTTTCTTTTTGAGGAAATGATTGTAGGACTTGCCTTTCAGCTTTATTTTAGATTTTTGTTATTTACTGTTGTTTGAGATTTAGGAGAATTTCTTGCCCTTCATAGTGTACATTCATTTCAAATAAGTGCTCTAATATATACTCCCTCCATTAACTTTACATAAGTGCAACTACTTTTCCCATTCCCAATGCATGTTTTCCACCACCAAGGATATAATTGACTTTTTATTTTTCAACAAACTATCCCCACTCACCATAAATGGAAACTTTGCCTATTAAAGTGAACAGAGGAAATAGTTTATATTATTGTTGTGAAGGGTGAACCTTCATGTTCTGGCGTATACTATGTACCATTATGAAGTGAACAAAAGCTGTTCTTTTTCTAAATTATCCATTACACCATCTTTTTAGGGTTAGCTCTGTTGCAGATGCGTAGTGAATCACCTAAATCTTATGAAGGAGTTCTGGAAGCACCTTTGGAATTGATTCAGGAAGCTTTTACTTTTCATGGATATGCTGAAGCTGCATATACAGTATTGAAATATATCCATTTTAATCTTACTTAAAATTTCGCTTTGTTCATATCTGGTGTTCGCTATTATACATATTTAATCGCAGTTCCTACATGGTTTAGGGTCCATTACTTGATTTTGGGAGACACAATGTCTTTTTCCCTTGTGCATGGCTCTATCGGCAAGGCATGGACTCGTAACAGGTTATATTTCCGACAAATATTTCTTGCTTAATGCACATATATAAAGTATGGCCTCGTTTTAATTAATACATAAAGAACTTGTTTTCTCAATTATAAAAACACCGATAACTTGGTGCCATACATAGCTACACATGCATATAATCTTTGTGGTTTTTCTATCATCATACAAGAATCCTCTTTTATGTCCCCAGGCGACCCATACTTACGGGGGATAACTGGTTATGGGGTCACGCTGCAGCCTTCTTAAAATGTGCCAAGTTGCCACCAGAAACACTTTGAAAAGATCGTGTCTGTCAGGTAAATTTTCAGTGCAAAGTTGTTAAGTGTAGGATTGTTATGGACATTCTGAATTAGGTGCGGGGAATGTGCTAAGCCAAAAATTTAACACGCACATGGAAAGAAAGAGAAGTTATCCTATCAGTTTGTATGAAAGTGGAAGCAAATGGGAAATATATTCATGGTGTATTTACTAATGAAGAATTAGAGACCTTCAGAAAATTTTCTAACAGATAGATGATGATTGTTAGAAAACAGCTGTTCCAGCAAAAGGAGAAAAGAACATATTTTCCTAGAAAACTGACATTAAATATGGTTTGGAACCTCTAATTTTGGAGTGCATTTACTTTAAAGACATTGGAAACCAGTTCCATGCAGAAAATATTCTGCTAAAGTGCAACTTAGGAATAGGAACTCTTCATTGCTCGTGCAGTTTGTTATAATAATCTGTCCTTTCTTGTTTAAATGTGTGACATCAAATTTGTTTCTACTAGTGATTCCTCATTCTGATTTCAGGATAAATGCGAAGCAGCATATTTTGTTGTTGTTCTACGTCATCTGAGATCTGTAGTGATTGTTGTACGTGGAACTGAGACCCCCCCGAAGACCTAATAACTGATGGCTTAGGCAAGGAATGCCTTCTTTCTACAGAAGACTTAGATGGGTTGATAAAGCATGTTCTTTCTCTGTCTCTCTTTCTGTCTGTCTGTTTATTAATATATTTACTATTTATACATGTTCACTGGTGCAATAATTTTTGACAACAGAGAATGCATTTTGCTATAGTAACACGACATCTCAAACTAGCATACCGAAAGAATAATTATGTTCGTATTGTGATAGCCAAGATTAAGGCTTAGGATCTCCATTAGTAGGTCTTGAATGTTATCGTTTTAGGTTGGAGGTGAGAAAATATGGCAAGAGGAGAGCTTCCTCTAGCCAGCTGATATGCAAATTCAATTACCGTTAGGAAGACATTTATTTCATATGTTCTATGTCTTTTTTTCTTTTTCCTATTATTTATATATGATGAAGAAAGATTATTTAGTTTTTATCATTGATTTCTTGTTCAATTGTCAAAATGGGTGCTTCACTATATCATACACACTCCGCTGGAATGAAAAGTTTGCACCAATATTTCACAACTTGGGGCACCTATGCTTGTTTTTGTGGCACCGTGTAGAATTTTGGCACTAGCCTAAAATTTTGTTTATGCTTATATGCAGTAGCAGTCGTATTCACCCACATGTGAAGCAAAGTGTGGAATTATCTTTTCCACACTATGGGCACCAGGGTATAGTTGAAGCTGCAAGAGATCTTTATATGCAAATTGAAGGAAATCCAGGAGATCAAGGTTCTTCACCCCACTTCTTCCCTTCTTTTAGGCCTTCTCATTTCCTCATATTTTCATAATGAAACTATTCTACATTAGATTATTTTGAGAAACTTATTTTAGCATGTAGTGATGAATAATTCAATCAGTTGCTTTGTTTAGTATCAAAGTTTCATTGCCAAAGATGTTGTTGACTCTTGAAATCCATGTCTTCTGTGGATATAGAATGCTTTCCAAAGAACTTTACTGTTAAGAATAATCTTTTAATGCATAATAATTCCTTTCCAAATTCTCCATGCTAGATTAAAAGTTTGACATGAAACTCTAAAAATGTTGAAAACTGAAATAAACTATGAATGGAGAAACTGGAACTAAAGAGACTGAAATATATATGAGCGCACCACCTTTTATGTTACTTTCATTTTGAAGCTTATGAATATTAGTTGATGCAGTTGCTTCATCCATTCTCCCCAATGGTTGCTTTCTAACTTATATTTACTTAATTTTGCAATGTTAAAGTGGATGTAGAAGCTCAACCAAGCGGCTTCCTTTCCTCGTTGCTGGGAGCTGGATGCGAGTGTGATGGATATAACTTGTATGTGATTGGGCATTCCCTTGGAGGCGCCATTGCTACTTTGCTGGGTCTGAGAGTGAGTTTTCTTACTTACAACAATGCAATTATCCCTATTGGCTAAAAATAGTTGAATATTTTTGTTTTTTCGGTGTCAGCCCTTGAAT
This sequence comes from Croton laevigatus, assembly GCA_949640765.1. Taxonomy (NCBI): domain Eukaryota; kingdom Viridiplantae; phylum Streptophyta; class Magnoliopsida; order Malpighiales; family Euphorbiaceae; genus Croton; species Croton laevigatus. The sequence continues at coordinate 8,753 of CATIWJ010042658.1, read as the reverse complement.
TTAAGCTGCCTCCATCATTTTCAAAACAAAAGTTTCAACTTTGTGCCATGCTTGATTGACCCATTGGCTTGCTTAGGTTCATTGGATTCTCAATGTTACCTTACAATCAACATTAGAAAATAATTCATTTCTCAATACACTTTTTTTAAAAATTATTTTTCATGAAATTAGTTCATTTGTGTACACAGTTATACCGAAGATACCAGAATTTGCGTGTCTATGCCTATGGACCACTTCCATGTGTGGATTCAGTTGTAGCAAATGCTTGTTCAGAGTTTGTGACAAGGTAATTTTGAAAAAATCTGCACATTTGAAGGCAAGTTTTCTTGTTATTCGTTTTTCTCATTTGTTTATGTTTTATTGTAAGTGTTTGAGCTTCCTGCAGCATTGTACACGACAATGAATTTTCTACACGCCTTTCAGTTGGGTCGATTATACGGCTTCGAGCAGCTGCAATCATGGCTCTATCTGAAGATTCCAAAACTGATTCTGCCTTAATTTTTAGACTCGCTCGTCGATTTCTCTATGTCAGCAAGTTCCAAAGACCTGGGATTGAAGCCAAAGATTCTTCGGGGTTAGAGTCTCCTGCCGCTGCAGTAGAAGATCTTAATGAAGTTTATAGAGGTCAGTTTTGGAATTCTTCTTGCTACAACAAAGAAAACTTTCAGAAATGAATTATGCATAGATTTCTGTCGAACACTCTGTTAAGATTTTTCTCACCACAGGAAGCAATAAACTTGACGATAACCTCTCCGTGTGGAAAGAATCAGATACGAGTAGTAGTAGCTGCAGCGATATCGACAATGACGATTTTGAAAATCCTTTCCACAGTGAAGTCTGTGATGCAAATCTGTCAGATAATCTAGTATCTAAGTTTCTGGGAACTGTACCAGGAAGTGAAAATAGATCTTCTCAAGACCCTCCCGAGATGTTTCTGGCAGGTCTTGTGCTACACTTAGTACCCGGGCAAAGAAATCTAAGCTTGCCAGTATGGAAGAGATGGCGAGTCCAAAGTTATCATTGTTATTTAGCGAACAGGGAAGACTTCAAAGATATTGTTGTCTCTCCATATATGTTCCTTGATCATCTTCCATGGAGGTACTTCTGCTATATTCTGTATTTTCTTACACATTGAGGGGGTTTGGCATTGCTTAAAAATATTTTCTGAATACTTTTTAACTTAAAAGTCATTCGTTTATCTATTTGTTTCGACTTTCATTCTGCTTATAAACTGCTTTAATAAAAGCAGCATAATGCTGCTTTTTTTTTAATAGTGCTTTTTTAAAGCTCAAGCTTATATTATTTTAATCGATATTTATTTCATTTTTCAGATGTCTCTACGCCATGCAAAAGTTACTAAAAGCTCAAAACGATAAAGTTCTTCTCAATGAATCTCAGATGGTGTAAGTTATGTTCGTCATAGCTTTATTCTAATTTGCAGTAGTTCTCTTTCATTTTTGGAAATCAAGATAAATGCATGCAATATAGGCAGTTAATCCATAAAAGAAAATCAAGCGTAAATCCATAAGTTGCAGTTACGCTATGTTTGGTAAGCTATAATGCAATTCAAATGTAATTACCGATCACATTGCATGAATTTCTTTATAACATTGGGAAAGAAACGAAATTATCTGCAACATAATCACAATAATATAGCATTATACTGCTCACCAAACATAATCTCGGATTTCTCGTAGATTAATTACACAGAATTTTATTTCTTTTTTACCCTCTTAATGATCTAATTTCTTACTTGTAGCTAGGAGTGTTCACAAAATGGACCAGACCAGAAAATGGACCGGAACTGGACCTGGACTGGATCGAACCAGATCGGACCGGATGGATTAGGTCCGGTCTTCGGTCCTTAAAATTTTAGATTTCGGTTTTTTGGTCCGGTCCGGGTAAAACCCTGATTTTTCCGGTCTGACACTGCAACTCTGATAACTATATTTTTTTTAGAATTTTATTGTTATATTTTGGTTTTTATTAAGAATTTTTGTTTTCAGTGTATATTTTATAGTAGTACTTTTTTTTCTTATATTTGGGCAATCTAGCATGGATCAAGAATTGGTGTTACTAGTCTAAAATCAGAATAAGTTATATATTGAATTCTATAATTGTTTTTGTCCCTATTTTTTTTAATTTTTGATGGAATGAGATATTTGTATCTTTAATTCTTTTAATGTTGGTAAATTAAATAAACAAATTGGAACCTTTAACCTTTTTTTGGTACTTCTTTAGGATAAATTATTAAATTTTGATAATTTACTCTAGTGCGCTATTGTTGGTTTTTATGTAAAAGAGAGTTTTTTATTTTTTTAATTTTAACAAAAAAAAAAAAGGTTGAAATAGGTCCAAACCGGTCTAGACCCTGATCCGGACCGGACCGAGCCGGTTTGGACCAGACCTGGACCTGATGAATTAGGTCCGGCCTTCGGTCCACATAATTTGTCTAATCCGGTCTTCCGGTCCAAGCGGTTCCGGTCCGGTTTTGGACCTATGAACACCCCTACCAGCAAGTATAAGCCTAATCAAGTGAAGATGAATCCTTGAATTTACAAATGAATTGAAGTTTTGAACTAGCAAAGCTGTCTTGCACAAGATGGGCACATTTCACATGAGCCATTATACCAAATCACTCTAGTACTTGACAAAGGAATTTGTCTCACACGCTAAGGTTGGTCAAACCAAGTCAAATTGCAAAGAATATTCTGTCTCACACTTGATCTAAACATCTCGCACGAGATGTTATACCAAATCAGTACAGTAGCTGACAAAAGATTTTGTCTTACGCGCTACACCATTTGACTTGGCAGTTAGTTTTCATAATGAGTATATCTAGCATGCGATAAGAGGTTCTCGCACAAGACATAGCATTAAACAGAATTCAATGACTAGTGCATTAAATGAAATGCTGATGTCAATAAGAAGCCGTTACAAGCCCATAATGAAATGTCAGTAAGTGGTCTCGCGCGCTACCCTTACATCTCGCTTAAGACACTTATGAAACTTCAGACAGACTTCAAGATCAAAGGAGCAATGGCTAGTTTCTTTAAAATGGGAATACACCCACCTACATCCATTAAGAGATTGAACATTCTGTGTATTCAATAGAGCTTTAAGTTTTCACAACAACCTCTTATTTTTTTTCATATTCATTTAATTCTTTTTTGTTGTAAGATTTAAGTGTGAGGCTAAAACACTAAGTCTGATGTTAGCTTAGAAAACCTCCTTGTAGTCTTTGATAAGATTAGTGGAACTCAATTTTTACTGGAATTGGAGAAGTGGACGTAGAATCAAGTTAAATTTGAACCAGTATAAAATTCGCTTGTCTTTCAAATTTTCAATTACCCACCAATTTCCACCTTTTAAATTTTTAATCTTCAACTAATTCACCCCCTCTTAGTTGCCACAGGGCTAACAATTGGTATTAGAGCCTGACTCCTTTATTCAAGCTTAAGTGCAAAGAGAATATCCAATGACAATAATTCAACTATTTAATTGAACAATTATTTGTAATTAATCCAACTAGTCAATTGTCTAAAATCATAAATTATAATTCAGTTGAGTGGCAATAGCTTATTAGACTCAAGCTCTCAAGTCAACTAACAGTGATAGAATTTGTGTTAGCTTTCTATTCCTTAAAACTTCCTTGAAGCTTCTTACTTGAATTATTAAGCTTTAATTCAAGTTTTAATTTACATTACATCTCTTCCGTTGATCTATTTCAAAAACTATTTCTATTTCATTTTCTGCTTCTCATTCCGATTCAACCAAATCATCCGTTGAATGCAAGATTGAATGCAAGATTTGATTTGTTTCCTTTTGATTTGTTTCGAATTTATTTGTTTCTGATTTGACTACTTAGTCAAAACATTGGTATTTCTATTTCTAGATTATTTTGAAATGAATGTATGCTATTTATTGTTTATTTATCTAAAAGTTCTCAATGTTAGTGGTGAATTTTTGAAAACATTTCTACTATTAGTAAAATTAATTTAATTGATTAAAATATCTAATTTTCACAAACTAATTGATTAAAATATCTAATTTTCACAAACCTATAAAGTATCCAAGACTTATGAAATAGTGAAAATATTAAGCACAAATTTTTACAACCTATGGAAATATTCATGCTCTCTAGAAACAAAAGAGATATTGGATAGAAATTTCATATGAAAATATGTACGGCCTATGAAAAAAATAGTTATACACGACATGTGAAAAAAATAGTTATATTGAATAGAAATTTTAACTGTAGCTGTGGAAATATCAATATTATAAATTTTTTTAGCATTAATATTATTCATCCATTCAAAATTATTTCGCTTACTTTTCGTTTCAAATGTCATTAATGATCACTTTTACAAAGGGAAGATTCTAAAAGAAAAAAAAAAAAGAAATATCACCTTTATTCGATTATATAGCCCCTCTTATCTTTTAATTCTGCGTTCGTCCCTGTAGAGAGCATCACCTTCTTGATGCGCTTCTACTGTCTCCTTATTATATATAGAAAAGCAGAAAAAGGAAAAACTGAAGGAATAAGAATATTAATGTGTTTTTTCATAAACTGCTATTTCTGTTTATAGTCTTGACTACCATGTGGAGAAAATGCTTCAGCGAGTAAGTTATTCTTCCTCTAAGCACTCCAGCCCATTTCTTTGCAGATTTCGTCGTTATGGTTGATGGTAAAAGTGGCAACGCAATAGCCCTTGGTAAATCTAGTTGTTCGTTTCATTACTTCAATTTCTTTTGAAGATTGTTCAACCATTTTCTCTACAGTTGGGAGCTACAAGCCTTCCTAACCAAATGCTGCGCAGCTCTGTTATGTGAACTTTTAAAATACTTTCTATGTAACCCCCAAAAGCCATGTTTGGAATCTTTGGATGAATTGTCCCCCTACAAGAATCAGAATGAACAGTTGTTTAATCTCTAATCAATCTCAATTTATTCGGGGTCGAGGCCTAGTTTAGTAGTAAGCAGGCTCGCTTGAAACTGTGACGTTTCGGGTTTGACACCTCATTTCCCCTTTCCTTTTATGTATGGTAAAAAATGAGTGCCGATACATGGTGGGGCTCGCAATTTGTTGCAGCCCACCAATTTTATGCTTTTTTTTTTTCATTTTTATTTTCAAACTAAGTGTCTAATTACATCTAAGAGTTCCGAGATTAATTTCAGTGACTCATAGTGTGTAGAATTTGAATGTATAAAAATTTTAAATAAAATAATTAGAACTATCGAATTTTTAATCTTGTAAAAATATATAATACATAGTTAAATTTTGCAAACTGCAATTGATTTCAGAACTTAGTATATAAAATTGGACACTTGATTTGGAAAAAAAAAGTTAGGAAAAAGGTGGCCGAAACAAGTTGCGGCGCACCTTCACACATTACTCAAAAAGATATTTTAAAAATGATTCTTGAAATACGTATGGATATAGAATGGTCTAACCTGTACAAGGGTATAAGACCAGAAGGATGCTCTAACAAGCTATAAAAAGGCTGTGGTAAGATATTTTGGAGCTTTTTATTGCCATCATAACCAGTAGCAAAAATCACAATATCAGCCTCCAATTTAGTATTATCATCAAATTCAAGTCCTCCTCTAGAGAACCACCAGTTTGTTGTTCTTCTGAACAGAATCTTGCCCTTGTCAGCTTCTGGGAAGAAATTCTCTGGAATGACAGCTGCCATCTGGCAGGACGCGTAATCTTCTATGTAAGGATGGTCTGGTTTTAATCCATATTTCTGCAGAGGGAGTTTGTGGAGCACATACGATTCTATCAATTTGGAAACTACATGCCTCTGCAAAATTCAAAACAATTAATTTATGTTGTCCTGGAGCAATTAACGAGAATATATAATGTCATTGTCAATTCCGGGGTGTGTGTGTGTATATATATATACATAAGAAATGAGTTACCATTGGAGAGAAAAGTACGCAGAAAAAGGCCTTGAGGAAGCTTTGATTGGGGGTTTCATAAAAAAACTGTGAAGATCTTGTGCCAAAGAACATGAGAAATGGGAGACTCCATGGAACTATCCAATGCAAACTCCTTACCAACATGGTGCAGGGTTGCCCATCTGGACCTGCAACACATTCAAACATAACCACCAAGTTTGTTTTAAAGATCAAGTTTAGTTTAGAAGACTCGATTTTGAATTTGAAGATTTTCAAATTAAACTCGGTGAAAGATTGAAGTATCGAATGGCCAAATATTGGGGGGAAAAACCAAGTAGTCTAATCTACTAAGTGAAACATATTGCAGATTCAAATTCAATATCAATTTTAGTGTCTATATGAGTGGAATTTTCATTTGTAAAAAGCAATGAGTTGTATCTAGACTTTTTCTAGTGTATAATTTCTCTTTTTCTAATTTTGTTTAATTAATGCAGTATTTTTATATCTAAAAAATTATGCTTAAGCCTACCGATGTTAAAAGGTTAATACTCGTATGACATTTTTAATGGATGTTGGTTTCTAATAATACGTACCTTGATTTGCCTGAGCACACTCCAAAGCTAAATCAATGGCAGATTTTCCGAAGCCAGCAACCACCACTTTCTTTCCCTTAAGAAGTTGAGTCGCATATTCCTTGTCAAGTTTGCAATAATCAAGCGAATGCAAGACCTTTCCCTTGAATATTTCTGGTCCTTTGTTGTGAGGAAAGTCCGGAATCTTTGCTATATCTCCATATTTCCCATGCATATAACTATAAACTCGAACGCAAACCACTGCATAAATTTTTCTATATCCCAATTATTAAATTTCTCTTTGGAATGAATAAATTAAGATTTCAAAATAAATTTCAAATAACATTCATTTGCAAATGAATTTAATGTGATCGTTAAAAAAAGACGAAGAAGAATGCTACCTGAAAAGTGTCCGACTGATTGGTCTGCACGGCCACCTCCCAAACCGGCTTGCCAGAGAGGAGGTTGCCATACTCGCCATATTTGTCACTGTCAGCTGATTCTTGGTCACCGATAAATCGGAGCTCCACCACCTTAGAGTTGAATCTAATGTACTTTAATAGGTCAAAACGGTCAGCATAAGAATTGAGGTAATCCAAAATCTCGGAATGAGAAGGAAAAGAAGGAGCATCTCTGTTAGGCCATGGATGATCACTGAATTCATAAGCAGCACGAACAGACTGAAGTTTTGTGGAATGGTAAGAGCAAGTTTTCCAAATACCTCCAATAGAATCATTGGCTTCAAAAACAATAGGATTATGGTGAGCTAGTTTCTTAACAACAGCTAAACCACTCACACCTGCTCCTATAATTCCTATTTTGGACACCATTATCTCACTTTGTCTAGCCATTCTTCAAATGGGTTTTCTCTTCTGAATAAAATATGATCGAACCCGGATTTCAGTTTAAGGTTTTGGGTAAGAATTTTAAATTTGGGACCCCTTTATAGACTTTTTAGAAAGGAAAGTCCTAACTATGTATAACATACCAAACTTTGCGAATTGCTTAATTAAAAGCCAAATTATACTTTATGTTAGTAACATCCCATTTGACAAACTTTGCTATATTAGCATCCTAATGTACTGGTGTGCAATCGGTTTGGCCAATTCAGATAAATCGGGTAATTTGTTCCATTAAAAATTTTTAATTCGGCCAAAAATATGAAAAATAAAAAATTTCAATTTCAATAATTGAGTATTTCCAATAAGCCACCCACCAGGCCTTCCCATTTATGTTATTGAATGTGTCTGCCAGCCTATTTTTAGTTTGCCCTGCATTCTTAATTTCCATTTCATCACATCACAACTTAGGCCATTAAATAATTTCATTTTGATATTATATGAAAGAAATGAAGTATTATTTCTCACCTTGTTGCGTAGGGTATCATGACTTAAACAAGATAAATGAAAAACTTTTGACAATTCGAATCGTAGGTTTGAAGATTATCCTAATAGTTGTAATAATTTTATTTTATTTATCAAATACTATTGTTTTCAAATTAACACATACTACTTCCGTTTTTCTCATATCTTTACATTCACTATTTCACCAATACCAATATAAACCCACTTTTCACCAATACCAATACAGAAATAATAATAAATAATTACTAATCCTTTAAAAATTTACTTTTTCACCAATACCAATAAAAAATAATAATAAACAATTACAAAACTTACTATAAATAGAAATGTAAACAACTCAAAAAAACCCCCAAAAACGGAAATAGAAACATATCATAAAAACGGAGGTAGTATATAACATAACATACATGAGATAAATACATATAAATTAAATATTATTACGCATGAAATATGTTAAATATTAATACTATATAAAGTATTTGTTAAAAAAGTTATTTTCAATTTATTATATGTCAATCAAAACATTTTATTGTTTTTACGTTCAATAAAATATCTGGCTACGTTGTTGATTATAAAATCAATTAATAACATATATAAAAGTTAAGGAATGTATGATTACTTGACAAAGGAATAAGAGGTAAAATGCTTGTGTCATTTTGTCAATTTTTAATTTTATAATTAGTTATATTTAAATAATAAAGACCTTTCATTTTCTTTTGTGCAACCAATAAATAGTATATGATTAACAAATTTACTAAAATGATAATAATAATTGATAAGTGCTAAACTAATATATATTTTTATATGGAATTATTGCTTAATTTAGTTTTAATTGGTGTTTAATTTATTCATTTAGCACTTATTTTATTTATTTTTATTTAATAGGTCATAATTGGGCGTTATTGCAAGAAGC
>CATIWJ010042656.1:0-13160 GCA_949640765.1 Croton laevigatus | reverse complement strand
AGCTTAAAGCAATAATATTAAGAATATATTTTTGTTTTATATATAGTTATAATAAAGGATAATTACAAAACAAATACAAATATTATATAGTGAAGAAAAACATGTGGACATTGTACATTGGTTGATTGATAGTTAGACTTTCATAGTTTTGTATTGGTTTCTTTGAATATTTTTAATTATTTTTTACTTGTTTATTATTACTAACTAATTATTAGTAAACTCAGATTTAATATTATAAACATAAAAACCTTCAATTTTTTAATCTTATTACTGTTTCTTGTATAGTGATTCAACATTAGAGATGGATATAACAAGATAATCTTGTTTAATTATAGTTTACAATCAATTTTAGTTGAAATTTTGATGAACAAGTAATCAAAGATTAAATATTGCTGATTGCTACCTCAAAAAAAAAAAAAAAAAAAAAAAAAGGCTGATTGCTCATAAAGTTATGGAAATAATTATTAAAATTTAATTGCTTACAGTTTAAAAATTTTTTAAAATATGATGAACAATTACTTTTTTTTTTAATAAACCGTGGCACCTTTAACCCATAGATGGAGGGCTGTGTAAATGAGGTGGTTCCAACTCACGACCTTAATCCAAAAAAATTTCTTAACAACTTATCGGTGCACTGAGATTGAACAATTATTTCTTTATCCTCCTATTTAATTTAGTTAACATTTTAATCAAGTGAATTTAAAAAAAAAAGAGAATAATTATCACCAATTAATTCATTAATTTTTTTTAAATTCTTGAAATTGGTTACGTTTATTAAATATAAATTGGTTTCCCTATTTTTTTTTTTTTGACTGAATTACAAAGATATACATATTCTAAAGGTGGGGGAAGTACCACTCAAACCCTGGTCTCCCACGTAAAGAGCCAACATCCTTACCACTGGACTGAACCCTTTGGTAAATTGGTTTCCCTATTTGATAATTAAAATATACAATATAATTTACAATGTTCATTTGCATAATAAAAGGGAAAAAGTTATCCAATATATATTTTTTCCAAAATTTAAAAGCTTAAAATTGCTATAATTTCCAAAATAAATACAAGCATTGAATTAGTTTTTTCTTTATCACATAAATACAATAATTAAAATTTAAAGAGAAGGAAAAAAAAATAAGAAGAAAAACTTGAAGTCTCAAAAACCGGCATTGACTTGTGAATTTTCCATCTCTTTTCCTGTGAGCTTCTCGGTGAGTGTATGGGTCAAAGTTGACTGTTTGTTTAGAAAGAAAATAAAAAAAAAGTAGATGGAGAAGAGAATAATGTGGTTTAGTTGCAAAATTAATTTGGATTGTGATTTGAGTCGAATAAGAATGTGGCAACAAAATTCTTCTTACAGAGAGTTATATCAAACTTCATTAATTCAAATGAATCGTAGAAGAAGATTGATTCTAGGAACAGTTCTGTTATATATATATACTTGCTAGACTAAACTGTTCAAATAGTACCAAAAAAAAAAAAAAAAAAGAAAGAAAATACTCACTATTAAATTATATCTATATATATATCTTATTCTATATCTGTAATCTATAATATATATAAATGTACGAATAGTGAAACATTGAGATCGGCAACAACGCCCCTATAAAATTGAAACAGATGGATTAATTCTGTATTAATGTTTTGAGACACTGTACCTCTGCCAAATGTCGTTGGACAATAAAAAAATCGGCCAAAATTGTGAATAACTTTTTGCAGTGCCGCCATTTAAAAATTCAAAAATATCACGTTTTTAAAGTGATTCAAGCTGTTTTTCATTTATTTTTATCAAAAATCATGCTGCGGACGAGATTTTATATCGTTTTCATCTTGTTTTTTCACGGAAATTATGAAATCACAGTGAAGTTCTTGTCAAAGAAGATACACATATTCGAAACAGATTAGCATTTCCCTTAATTAATATGAATAGTAATTCCATCCATAAAATGATTTAGATGGAAAAGAAGACAACAATTAGTATTAGTCTATTCTCAAAAGATCCAAAGATATGACCACTATGATAAATTTGTACTTTTTTAATAAAATAAAATATATATTATAAAACAAATTTTTTTTTTATAGAGAGTTATAAAATAATAATTGACAATTGAGTAAAGTCAGAATTTGTTTGAATATATTGGAAAAGGATTAATTTAATAATTCCTGAAAAGTTAATTCTTTTGATTAATCAAATATTTGGATTAGCCACCAGAATGAATTACAGCAGGCGCCTCTAGAATTTGAGGTGATGGTGGTATTATATGTTTGTGGTTCAGATGATGCCAAATGTCACTGATGGATTTGTCCTATTGATTTTTCAAACATCACCTAACGGGGCTTCTAAAAAAACGTTTTATTGAAAGAAAAAAAAAAGAATATAAAGAATTAATAACTAATTTTTGCATCTAAAAATTTAAAAATGTAATTACAATTGGAACATGAGCTATTTAACTTCTGCAGCAGTTTCAATTTTTCGACTATGTAAATGTATCAAAAACATTTTCTAACACACACTCAAATTTCCATCTTTCAATCTTTCAAATTCTTGCTCATCTGTCTGAAGTCTCTTGTTTCTCTGGGATGGACAGAAACAATTCTTTCTTGATCCTAAACCTAGAGAACAAAAGACTTTCAATGACAAGCTCATGGGCGCTAACGTTGTTGCATTGCTTCATCTCTAAAATTAAAATTAGCAGTTTATAGCAACTGTTTAGATATTATTAATGGTGTAAAAAAACTGTTTACAAAATACTAAATGTTTAGAATCTATGATCATTCAGGTTCCTAAAAAAAAAAAAAGATCGTTGCACAAATTTGACGATAATTAACTGTTCCACTTACAAGGTGTTCATTGATCTGAATAAAAAATTGTCTTCCACTTGAGCTGTAATTGTTAAAGTGTTATTCTAGGTTAATACTTTCTTACACAAGTAGTCACCTCATGCAATGTTGCCAACTATGAGCATTAACCTCGAATAAAAAAACTTAGGCATGCTTTATAGTTTGTTGTTAGATTACTTGTTAAATATAATTAATTTTCTCATCACCTTGCTTACGCAATTCATGAGATGATCTCATGGACCAAAATAACAAATAACATTCTAAAGGTTATTCTTATTTATAACCGGTCCAAGTTAAGACTGAAATTTTTTATAATAAAATAAAAGTTATTCCTATATACAGTATTTCTAAAATGAGATTTTACTGTAGCAAATTTCTTATGAGTGCATAGTCAAAAAATCAAAGACATTCTTTAAGACGAACATTCAAATTGTAATCTTTCCATCTACCAATATCTTTAATTTCTTTCTCACTTTGCCTCTCATTATATTTATAAGGTATGCATCCCTTGTCTCTTCCTATCAAACTTGGAGAAAAAAGTGATAAAATGACTAGTTCATTATTGGCTCTAACATTCCTACTTTCCTTGGCCCTTATTACATTACCTACAAAAGCCAAAAGCCCTAAAAAATTTGTCACCCAACTCGTCCATACAAGTTCCATTTATAATCATCCAAATGAGAAAAGACCGAGTTGATCGATCCATAAAATCATCGAATGCTCGGTTTAAGTACTTACAAGCAAAAATTAACCAAAATTTAGCAATTCAAAAGGACAAATACCTAGCAAATCTCTCTCTTATAAGAAATGGTTTTGCAGTTAATTTCTTAATCGATCAACTGCATGTAGCAGAACTAACTATAATGGATACATGTAGTGATCTAGTATGAATCCAATGTGGGGATTGCAAAAATTGTTTTGTCACATCCCGATCAGGTGGCGCGCTCGCGACTACCTTGAGGAGAAACAGAAGGATTTTATGGCATTCATCGCGCACGCGACTATCACACATCGTGTGGTTGTTGCGCTCGCAATGGTCTCCTCGAGGTTCATCTCGCTCACGACCACCTAGTCTCGTGCGTGACGGTATCAGACTAGATTTATCTAATGAAGGAAAATAATTATTAATATCAGCAAAGAATATAAAATAATGATGAAATGTAAATTTGGGATTTATCTATCAGAATAAATATGAGGCAAGATAATTTGCCACCTGATCGATTTAGTTAATAATAATAAAAATAATAATAATAATAATAAATAATAATAATAAAATCAATAATTATATAAATACATATTGATAAAAAAATGATTATTAATAAAAGAAGATAAATTAAGAAAAGAGAACAATAAGATTATAATTATGAAAACGGGAAGGGCACTATTAAAATTAAAGTGTAGACATAAATTAGGATATGAATGATTTGAATACGATAATATAATTTAAGAAGGGGAATATTTGTAGTGTTAATATTATAAAATTTAATTAAGAGATTAGATAGAAATTTGGTTGAAGATATTGTTAAATAAATAATAAAATAATATTATGTGGTATGTATGATAGAAGTGTGTAGAAAGAATAAAAGAAAAAAAAAATAATAAAATTTGTTAGTAGAAGAGTGTAGAAAGTAGAAGTGAGGGAAAAATAATGAAGTGGACAATTAGAAAGGAAAGTAGAAACAGAAACAGGAAATAAGGAAAGAAGAGAAAGAAAAAAAAAAGAAATGCCACCGCCGCTGCCACCGCTAGCCGGACCGGCCGACGCGCTGCACCGCCACGAAGCCCAGCCTCCGACGAGCCTGGTGGTACTGGCACGATGACCAACCACCATCGGAGAAGCTTGGACACGCAGTTGGAAGCCGGCTGCTCCTATTCATGTTACTGTTCACCGTATCATTCCGAAGCATTTTCCAGCTAACTCCGGTGTCCAATGGAAGCCGGCTGCTCCTATTCTTCTCTTCAAGGGCTTCCTTTTGACGTAGGCCTTGCCGTTGGACAACACCGTTTCCGGTTACCCAAGAGGAAACGGCGGCAACCGCCTTTTGAGGAGATTTTCGGCACCTTCCGGTGGTCGAACTGTGGCAGATATGGACTCCCCTCAAAGAGACCTTTTGACCGGTGTAGAGCTTGCCACCAGAAAATGATGTTTTTGGCGAGAGGTTACTATTCACCGTACTGTTTAAGGCGTTTTCCGATGTCCTCTGGCCATGGTCTGGATAGTTTGAAGGTAAGACTTGAATCCCCTTTCTATGATCTTCATTTTGATGTAAAAATCTAGGCAATCGGTCATCGAAATCGGAAGCTTGGTTTTCAGGAAACCGGCAGACCAGTTTTTGGGTTTTTCCGCCCAAACGATTAGCATCGTGGTAGAACTAGATGTATTTTTGGAACCCTTGTGATGAAACGAATCTGTGGATATGCTTTGTGTTGAATTCCATTGATGTTTGTGATTTCTGACGACCGGACAGTGACCGGTCGGCGATCGAAATATTCTGTCGCCGATTATCGAAATATTCCCTCCGGCAAGCTACTTTGGACAGAACCTTATCGACATCATTTTGACATTCTGAACCCGAATATGGACTCCGATTTACGAATTGAGAACCCGATTGCCCGATATCGCAATTACCGCAAAATAAATAAATAACAAATTAAGTAAATTAATAAATAGTGTGTGAAAGAAATTAATTAAATAAATAATATGAAAGATGAATAAATAATGAAAGGTGGGACTAAACGGAAAAGTGATGTGAATCAGAATAATTGAATTAGGTCAAATGTTACCGGCATAGTTATGATTAATCCGAATAATTTAATTAATTGGAATTAGATAGAAATTGGATAAGTCAGTTAATAATAAACACAAATGGAATAATAATTTAGCAAAGGAATAATAATAATAGCAACAATAACTAGTAAAGGACCGAAGTAGTAACGACACCGAATAATTGAATAGCTGAGGAATTAATATTAGTAATGAATTTAAATAAAGAACCTAAGGAAGAAGTATATAGGTAAACGAATAAATAAATAAACATGGAGTTTAAATAAAATAATTATACTTAATGAACGGAATAATAAGAATTTATTTTAAAGGAGGAATAATAATCAGAGTGCGCAGCAAAGCGAGATAGACTATATTATAATAGAAATACAGAGATGAGCGGAGAAATAAATAAAATAAATTCATAGGAATAATAGAAGGGTCTAATAATAATTGAGGTAAAGAATTAACGGAGTTGTAAATTATTTAATTAGATGACTATGGGAACTTGCCAGAGCACGGATACATAAGAGAAGCAGAGGACAGACGGCGACAATCAAGTTTGATATTTTACCCTTATTTGATGTGCTGTGAAAATGTGTGTTGATGTGTTGTAATGTTATATTGTGCTATATTTGATATTTATATTGGCATGAACCCTTGTTGTGTAGTATTTATGATTACGTGTGTAAAGTATCCACTGAGCTCGTAGCTCAGCAAGTTAGTGTTTGCTAACTTGTAGGTGTCAGAAGCAGAAGTTAAGAAAGAACTAGTATAGCTGTTCAACGTCAGGATCATCTAGAAGCTTTATATGGCATATACTAAAGAAAGTGCAACGAGCTTTGTATTATTGCAAAAGTAAAATTTGTTATTGTACTAAAATAATGTAACCATTAAATAATAAGAAAAATTTTATTTTCTGTATACTGTACAAAGACACTTGTAGCCCTCTTATAGGTCTACTTCGGTAGGTGTATAAGGGGTGTTACATGTTTTCCTCAAGAAGGTCTGAAATACAACCATTTAAGTTCCTCAACATACAAAGACATCACTTGCACATCTGAGTATGAGTGTTGATGACATGGCTCACAATGGGTCAACTCTAGGCAACCATGGTTGTTGAATGATCCTGTAGAGGTTGTCCATCGTATTGAACCCTGGACATCGTCCGGACCCATGAGGGATCATCCAGGCCCAATGCGGACGTTACCAGGAAGTAAAGATGTATACTTAAACCATGGGCATCATCCTTAAAAGGGCACCATCCCTAGGGGACATCATCCTTAAGGGACATCATCCCCAGAAGGACATCATCTCTCTCAGACATCATCCCCAACACGACATCATTCCCTCATGCATCATCTCTAACACAACATCATCTCTCTTATGGCATCCTCTCCTATATGGTAGCATCTCCGCAAGCGTGAATGGGATCATCCAGCATCGAGAAAGGGATCAGACCATGACCTAGGCATCCGTCCAGTAGCCATTGTTATTTGAGCGGGCTCCAGATTGTTCATAGTGCGCTTCATCAGGATAAAAAATACGATCCAATGGTTACGAAGATGTCGCTACCTCCCCTATATTTTAGGGATATAGTCGGTGGGGAACTTTCTATAAATACTCCAATGGTTCTCCAAGTAAAGGTAATCACTCTATTCCCTCTATTCAATTCTCATAATCTCAGCTCATCATCCACTGACTTAAGCATCGGAGTGTTTGCCACTAAGCATCACCCTGTGCTCTATTTGCAGGTTCATTCACATAACATCAACCAGTAGGGTTTGTCCTTAGAGCATCGACCTACGAAGCTCATCCTTTCAGCATCAAACCAGAGCGGCCAAGGTTCATCCTTAGAGCATTGTCCTATAAGGTTCGATCATCTGACATCATCATAGAGATAATACCCACCAAAAATTTTTATATGCAGTGTTGATTTTGCATTGATATTTGTTTGCCATTGGAATCTTCATTTGACTTTTCCTTTAAAGTTAAAAAGAAGACAATTAGTTTTGAAATCCAAATTCTTAAATTTTATACGTTTTTTGAGTACAAATAGTCAAAATACTCGCATCCATAAGTCTCCATACATGAAGAATGCCAAATTGAAAGGGTGCTGAAGTTGACATTCATGCATAAATCAAACCATTTCAAAAGAGAAAACCGAAGGGTGGTTTCATCAATCTAATTTTTCTTTGATGTATGATCTTTCATGGCCTTCTGAACAAAATTCTAAGCCAGCTTTGGTGAGAGAAACAGGAAAAAAATGTATGGCAACACACCTACAAGGATGAGTTAAGAGCAAAAAGAAATGGAAAAGCAAGCAAGAAAACGAAAAAATGTAGTCTTGTTAGTTTCTTTTGGGATATTAAGAGAGGATGAATATATTCCAAGAAACATTAGCAATTTTGGTCAATTAGATATTTGCTATTAGTTTCATATGAAAATTAAAATAGAGGAAAAACTTAACATAATAAATAATTTCTAATCCACAGATCAACAAACCTGACCCAATGGTACTCGACTTAAAATCTATAACCTCATGTCAACAGACCTGAATCCCACCTAGAATCCATAATATTAAGCAAAAAACAAAACGATATACATCACGGTATCACATAGAAATGAGAATTCGTTTGTATTTACATTCAAATATATATATATATAAGCAGAAGATATGCGAACCCATAAACCTGACTAAATTCTCATTCCACTAGAAAAGGGCTGGCCAAGGAAAGTTGGAACTGCTGAGGATTTGAACTCAATGAGCCAGCTTGCTCACCAAAGCACCTTCTCTGCAAATTTCAGAATAATAATAGTAAGTGTAAGCATAATCCTAAAAGAGAAGATAACTCTTATGGATTGCTTCATCGGCAAGACATTCACAATAAAAACGAAAAAAAATAAAAAGAAGAATACATTAAAAATTCTTTGAAAAGGTCATGAAAGAATTTAACATACCTGAATAAAAATCTAATCTACTTTAATGGCCAGTCAAGTCATCACATCTTTCTGATAGTCTAGGCTGGTTCTGATTCTTCTTTAATCCCAACATCTTTGTGGCTTTCTGAATAAAATCATTATTCTTATATGGACTGAAGCTGCTTTATACTTAGACTTAAGCAAAATGACTGAGCTTCTTGCCATTGGAATTTTCATTTGACTTTCCTTTGAAGTTGGAAAAAGGACAGTTAGTCGTGAAATCCAAATTCTTTAAATTTGTGCACAAATATGCAAAAATACTTACATCCATAAGTCTCCATATCAGGAATGCCAGATTAAGATGATGCTGAAGCTGAACTTCTTGCACTAAATCAACCAATCAAACATATACAGCAAAACAAAACAAACCAGAAGGGTCGTTTCAGGTTCATCTAGGTTCACTGTCACTACCAAAAAATGCCAAAATTGCAACGGAAAGGCCTAACAATGGATTTTCATTTGAGGGAAGAAGCAGAGAAATTGTATACCAACCCTCCTGCAGCGAGTCATTCCACATAGCAGAAGATGGCTACCTGAATCACATCTGTAGCCAAGTTAGGCACCTTAAATCTCAACATGTTATATAAATCAATTATTAAAACTCAACTCCTTCAAATAATCATGGGTAAAAAGGCTACTCTTTCAACCAAAACTCCATCCTAATAGAGATGCACCAAGAAGTGGGAAAAGCAGTTTGCTCTCACCTTAATTCAACATTATTGAACAATCCTTTCAGGCATATGAGAGGGTGCTGAGCAACTTAAAACATCAAAGTCCAAAATCAAAATCCCAGCTTTTATTGTTCCCTATCACTGCCTCAGAACTATCAGGAAAGAACTCCACTAACTCCAGGAATCTAAACCAAACAAGCAGAAGAAATAGCATGCTTTATTTATAAATACAAACATGAGCATAGCAATTTGATTCAGCAAATAATGATTTATCCAAAATCCAAGAGAGTGAAGAATATTCTTTGAGAACCAGTACTTAATCACTACCAGGACAGCAGCTGCATCGCATTTTGAGAAGTATTATAACAATTATCCCTCGTGTTTAGCTATAAATTAAAGAAATATTTAAAATCTTCTTACAATTAGAGCAAGAGAATGGGAGAAATATCTGTTTTTGCAAAAGAAGAGAACAAAAACTGACCCTTAGATGCATTTGTTCTTTAATAGAACACCACAAATTCCTGATTCTTCCTTTTAAGAAAGCTGCCACCAGGAATTCATACATTCTTTACTGAAATTTCCTTTTCATTCCCTTCTAACTTGTAGTTCGGAAAGCCTAAGGAGCAGATAGTGAAATGCTTTAAAATTTTCTTCATGATAAATCTGAATCAAAAATTTCAACAGTGAAGATTAACGAAACAGAGAGTTCTGCAACTTACCAGATTAACAATGTGATTTTGATATCAAGACAACTCCTTGTCAAGATCCTTTCCAGCCTAGCATTCTTGAAGAATAATTTCATCAATCTGGTTCTTCTTTAATTTAACAGCTTCATATAGGTCCATTCTTCGGAAGCCAAAACTTGACAAACTTCTGGCAACTATAGAAAGGATGAGAAAGGTACAAACTCTATTTAAGAAAATACTGTGCATAATTGTACAAAAAGGGGAAAATTGAAGGAAATGGATGTACCTGAATAAGAATTTGATGAATTTCTGAAATCAAGCCTTGTAGTGGCCATCCTCCTGAATCCATTTTCCATCTACCCAAATATCAGGTATGTGCTCAATCTTGGTCCAATCAGTGCCAGTGTTTTTGCTACATCTTTCTGATAAACTAGGACACTCATACAAACGGAGCACTTGTAAAGCTTTGAGATTTGTGATCCACTCTGTTAAACATATCAAACCAGAACAACTTTCAATGACAAGTTTCCAAAGGGTAGGAACACACTGAAGCCCCTTCGGAAGAGATACCAATTTTGGCATATTTATGAAGTTCACCATTTCAAGGCTTCTAAGACACTTCCACTGTAATCCGCCTTCTTTATCTTCATCTGAAAAATCCAGGTCTTCACAATTCTCTACGATGAGAATCTTAAGGGAGGTTAGATGTTGTATAGCAGAGGGCAGACTTTTCATGCCTGGGCAATCTACAATCTCTAGATGCTGGAGAGAAGTGAGGTTCTGCATCAACTCCTCTGGCAAAGATTCTATACCCTCTATTTGGTAGAGACACAAAGCTTTCAATTCAGAATGGGTTGGAAAAGATGAAGAAGAAGGAGAAGAGGATGTTGATTGCAATTCTGAAATCTTCATATCCACTATTTGTTCCACTGAACTCGCATTTGTATTTACAACCGCCAATTTTTCAACAGAGGGAATGGATGGCATAGAAATTAGGCTAGGGCAGGATCTGATATGCAAATAAATGAGGCAGTGAAATTGAAGCGATTGAGGATTCCTCCAACCCTTGAGCTTAGGGCAATTTTCAAGCCAGAGATTTTCTAGGGAAGGAAAGAACAATGCAGATCTTGAAATTCTGCTCACATTCTCTATGTACTCCAAATCTGTCAAATTATAAATCCCCAAACGTTTAAGAAAAGGAAACTCATCTAAAGGTGGGAAAAGAGAACAGTGGTTGCATTTATTAATTTTAAGATCCACCAAATTAGAGAGGGTAGAAACCCAATTTGGAAACTTTAATTTTCCACACCCATGCACGATCAACCATTTTAGATTTTTGTGAGGCCGCAGCTCCTCTAATGATATTTCTTTTTTATCATCCTGTGGATCGCAGTCATTGACATCACCAAATTTCCATGCTAATCCCAAGGACTGAAGGTGTTGCTTCTCCTTCATATTGGCTGACTCAAATTCAGATTTTGCATTTTTCACATATTGCAAATTGCAGATTCGCAGGAGTCCCCTCAAGTTGTTCAAACCGTGCAGTTCATCCAGTCCACCATTTTTGATATCTTTTGACACCACAAACATATCCAATGTTTGAAGGGAAGTTAGTTGACCAAGCCCACGTGGCATATGAGTCAAACTAACACAACCACCGTTGTAAAGATGCCTGAGGTTTATCAACTTTTTCATATGTTTGGGCAGCTCTTTTAGTCCTTTACAATCTGATAGATTCAGAGACTGCAGATTTCGGAGTTCAGTTATGGAATTTGGAAGGAACTCAATGGCTTCATTTCCACCAACTTCCAGATACCTTAAGTGCTTTAAGTTAGCAATTGAAGGCGGAACTCTCTCAATTGCAAAATAAAACAAATCCAACACCCTTAAACTTCTTAAACTAGAAAAAATTATTTCCAATTGTGCTTCTTTAATTTCATTATTCATTGAGCCATCGAATAAAACAAATGTCCGCACATTCCTCGAATCATGTAAGACTCGCTCCAATTGCTTCCATGTTAGAATATCTGAATAAATGGATAGATGTAGAGTTCTTTCTTTCACATTAACACACTCTGCATTTGAACTTAGTAAACAAATCTCATTTCTAGCCACTTCCTTAGCAAGATCACACATCAAATCATGCATTTTACAAGATATGATATTACCCAATTCATCTTCTTCCACTTCTTGAAAGAAAGACCTCCAAAGAAGATCCTTAAAATACCGTAAACCCACATCCTCAAGATTTTGATGCGAATCTAAGACTCTAACATACCCATGTGCTACCCATCGAACCACCAATTCTTCGACAGAAATATTTGTGCCTTTTGGGTATAAACTACAATAGGCAAAGCAACATTTTAAATGTGAGGGCAGATGGTTATAACTTAACATCAAAGTTGGTAAAATACTGCCAGCATCCTTAACTACGTTTGCAAGTTCATTATCTCTAAAGGATCTCCACTCAAATATTGTTTTTTTCAAATACAATACCCTACCTATTGCCCTTAAAGCTAAAGGAACTCCACCACACATTGCAACAATCTCCTTTCCAATATGCTCATGCTCCAGACTCTCCACCTCCCCTTGTTTGAAGGCCATTGTTTTGAACAAAGACCATGAGTCTACATCACTTAGACCTTGCAATTCATACACTCTCTCTGATCTAATCCCCTCAGCAACATTTTTAAGACGTGTGGTCACTATTATTTTGCTTCCACTTCCCCCTCCACCTCCAATCAATAGATCTCTGAAGTCAAACCATTTGTTATAGTCCTCATTCCAAACATCATCCAACACAAGTAAATATCTTTTGCCATTAATTTTTTCATGGAGACGATTTTTCAAGGCATCCAATACATAGTTTCCTTCTGGTTTCACACCATCAACGGATTGTAGAATCTTTTCAACTATTACTTTAATGTTAAAATCATTTGCAATGGAAACCCATATCTGCAGCTCAAAATGTGACTTCACTTTCTGATCATTGACAACTAATTGTGCTAGTGTTGTCTTTCCTAAACCTCCTAGACCGACGACAGAAATAATCGGTACATGTTCATCACAGTGGGAAGCCAAAAGAAATTCTATAATGGCCTCCTTATCATCTCCTCTACCAACGACTATTTCAGGCAAAGAAGAATGGGATTCTCTTTCCTGATAGTCAACCATCATCTCCCTTTCCTCAGAACGCTCAGGATCTAAGAGCAACTTCCT
>CATIWJ010042610.1:0-11351 GCA_949640765.1 Croton laevigatus | reverse complement strand
ATTACACATATATAATTTACGTACATAAAGTATATAGCTAGTTACTTTCTCTTCTTAATAAGTACATGTACATGCCATACTATTTTAAGAAAACTGCAAACAATTGGCTACTCAAAATGGAGCGACGCACGACATATCGTTGTAGCAGAATCTCAAATATTTTTAGCTTTCACTCCTAACTTGAGAGTTACAAATGAAATAAAATATAATAACAAGTAGTAGCAATAAAGAAAGCATAAATATATGAAAACAAGTATTAAAATTACTTTTTAAAGCGTGCTCGAAACATAATATATTTTTTTTCTATAATTACTTTATGTTGTATTCGTATACATGATATGTATATTATAGAACACTCCAGAAGATATAGTTGTAAAACTAACATGCATGGTAATGAAAAATGGTATGTTGTATATGGTTGAAGCCTTGTGTGTGGCTAAAGCCTTGTATGGATACAATAAGTAATATCACCAGTGGCTGAAGACATAACTGTATAAAGCAGTACTGCGTTAGTATGACGTATCATACTCTTATCCAACCTACTTCTGACCCATATAGCAAGCTGAGCTTATCAATTATAGCATTTTGATTACATTCTATCAAAATTTACAAGTGTTGTTTATCACTGTTTTGCATATATTGATGCATCTACTCTTTTCCAAATACATTTCTATTGCTTTATGCCTAATGAAATTCATAAATTGTCAAGTAAAAAATACTAAATGAATAGTAAATTTCGATACGAATAGTAACTATTTAATAATTGTTTCTAACTATTTCTATTTCACACAAAACAAGCATAGAACTTGGACTAAACCTGAAATTTAATCATTATAAAATTCACCAAATGTACCACCTATTTCAGGGACTGCACCAGCTAGGGAAACCGCACAAGTAAGAGTTAGTCACTCACTCTCAAACCATAATTGTTTTTGTTTTATAAAACAAAAACATATAACTTGAACAAAAATATGAAATTTAATAATTGTCAAATTCAACAACAGCACTACTTATTTTTGAGCTTGCACCAGCTAGAGAAACAACACAGGCAGGGATTAGTTGCTCTTAAATCATAACTGTTTCTATGTCACACAACATATACATATAACTTGGACTACAACTTCAAATTTAATAATCGATGATTTAGCAAATGCACCAACTAGAGAAACTATAAGCAAGTCAGGAAGCTAATTCAGAGACTTGAATGTTTTTTTTTCACAACTTTTTGAACAGTTTTATCTTGATAAAAATTTATAATTAGTCAAATGTAAAGCTTACTCCATGTCTTTTATATTTTTAGATTAATACCTGTCATTTTTTGGTTTCATAGATGGAGTATGAAGCCTGCCCTTAGGGCGGACCATCTCAAAGGCAGGCATTGGCCATGGTCCTCCGAAACTAAGATATATTAATTTTTACTACCATTCTAACGCCATCTAATTTGGCTCAGTTGGTAAGAAGTCCATATTTTACTCTTTGCAATCCATGTTCAAATCCTTCAAATTCTACTTAGAACATAATACAGTATATGTTTATTCTTATTTTTTTGTAACTTTTGAATGATAAATTCTAATCTTTTTATATTTTGGCCCCTTCAATATTATTTTTTTAAGGTCCGCCCCATGCTTGCTCTTATTGGAGTTTAAACATGTACTTGAAACTAAACAATGTTTAAACACCAGTCGGAGTTATGACATACGATTAAAGTTTAGTTAATTTGGTCTTCTTTCATATGAATGGTTATTGCAATAGGCAATTGGTTGTATGATTGGGTTTACTGTCCATGTGTGCATCAATTGTCCCATGAAGTATGCCTTGTGGACTAATTCATAATCGAATGCTATGGGCGCTTGTGTGCTACATACACTATAAGGTTATTATATGCATATTTCCTAACACTGATTGGTTTTAGGTGAGTTAGTAGCAACTGAGGTCCTACAAGTGGTATCAGAGGCAAAGGTCATAAGTTCGATTTCCAGCGAGAGTAATTGTTGGCCATACGTGTATCAATTGTCCTGTGGAAGAGGCCTGGTGAGCCAAGTCATAGTCGAATACTGTGAGCGATTGTATGTTGTATACATTATAAGGCTAGGATATGCGCATTCCTTAACAATAATTGGTTTTATGCCTCATTTTACTGGTGTGTTAAAGATATGCTTTATGAAATAAATTATAGGTTCTGATAGTAATCTTAATAACTTAAAATTACATAACTTCATATTTTCATTTAAATGGACAACTATTTTATGCTTAATTACAACAAAATATACAGCATTTCCTAAGAAAATTTTAAGCCAAATAAATCTAAAGCATTTTGTTAATGGGAAAAACCATTACCAAAATTACAAAAAATAAACAAAACACATTTATCCCAATTACAATCTTAATGAAATTCAAGAATGCCTTCATACATTCAAACACTAAATTCAAAATTTTTAAGTCCCTTTAATCGCATCCATTTCATAATTCAAACTCAAACCATCATCTCTGCCATTGCATTTTTTTTCTCGAAACTGAATTGCTATTTTGCATTACTCTTTCTAAGTACTCCGGAGGAATGCACCAATCCAACCAACCCTACCTACAAATTGCCCAACAACGATAATAAGGCTTATTAGGATTGGAAGCAGATTGAGAAATTAAGAATATCAACTCCATAGAAGCATTTCTTGGCCACAAATCTCTCTTCTCATCATCTATCTACAGTTGAGGAGCTTTTGCATTCTCTTATTGAAACTCTATTTTGAAAAATTGGGAATGATTGATTCTAAGCACAAAGCAAACTACTTAAAATAATTACAAAGTCACACAAGTAGCATATGATAAAGCTATTTAAAAGAAATAGTAGGCAAAATTTCTGACTTTATGCTTTGACTATTGGGTGAAATATAAACTTTTGGATAGATGGACAATGGAGATGAACGACAAGAAAAAATGAGGACCTCAACACATATTTGCCAAACATGGAGTACCTGAAGCAGATGTAGAAAAATTGAGGGACCTTATGGTAATTATCAATTTGTTCAATCCAAAAATAAGTGGGTCCTACGTTCATTATTATACAACTCACTCACTTCATCTAATCCAAACAATGGCACAAACAATTCTTCTTCAGTAATTATACAACCTGCAACATAAAAAAGAAAATAAATACCAACTTTATGCAACTTTCAAGCTCCCTTTCACGAGCTCTTTCTCTCCTCTCCTGCAAAAGCTAGGGTTTCGCATCCCCAATTCCTAATATCAAACCCTAAAAATCTTATGTTCCAAATCTCTTTTTTTTTTGCTCCTCTATTCTCTTCACTCTTTGGAATGCTGTTACTGTTACTGTTTGTTTCTAATTTTAGTCATGAAGTAACATTTTTTCCTTTGCAGGAGACAGACATTAATTTAGTTAAGTATTAAAGAGACCGCTTTTTGGAAACTTCCATTTGAAGCAATTTGCGTTGAACGTGATTCATTTCTGCTTTTAAAATAACTCTAGACTCTGTTTTTTTCTCTTCTTCTATCTCTGCTTCTGTAGAACATGTCGGGGGGAGGGTGGTTATTTTTTCTTTGATCTCAGTTCTGGGTATTGTTGCATTCCCTTTTAGACCTTTTTTCTTTTTAAATTGTACCCAAATCTATTTAAGTTTCTGGGTAATCTGTGGGGATATCAAGATCAAGCTTTAACAGAATGGCAGGCATTCCTATCCTTGCCTCATGTCCTTTAACTTTGAGGGGCTTTCCCATCGTTGATAGCGAAGGATATTTATGCCAGTTTCTAGGTTTATTTATTTAATTAGTTAGTTATGGAGGATATTGGGTTGGTTAAGCAAGGATGGAAATGGCTGCAAACGCAGAAACTTGCATGTTCGCGTGTGAAAAATGCAACATTGCGTTTGAGAGACAAGATTGGGGTATTCATAGAGCGCCACTGGCCGATGGTATGCACTGGATTCGTCAGATTTGTCCGTCTTCTGAGGTTCTTGTTGATTTCATGGAAAAATTGTTTTCTAAGGGGCTTACAGTCACTTTTCAAACTGGGTTCAGCAGCTTTGCTTCTTATAATGTGGAGTTCCTTCCTTAGCCTCACTTCAATTTCTTGTTTGCTTTATGTCCTATTTAGTATGGTAAGTCCTCTGATTGCTAACAAGTTCATTTATTTTTACCCTCCTTTTGGGGAGGTTGGATGTTTTCCTGTTTTCTATTTGATTTAGTCTATGGGCAACCAGTTGCTGTATGTCAGTTTAGTGACACCAATACTTTTTCCTGTTCATAATTTACTCAGATTATTGTGATAATTCTTTGCTTCTGGTAAAAATCTTTATACTTGATGTCCTGGTTGGGAGGATCAGTCAATAAATTGACGCGGAGAGTTAGATTCCCCCCTGAGCTGTTTCTACTGTTCTTGATTCTAATACTTAGCTAGAATTTGTTGTATCATGTAGCTTTAGTCATAGAGTTACCAACAACTTCATTAAACTCCCTGAGCTGTTTCTATTGTTCTTGGTTCTAATATTTAGCTAGAATTTGTTGTATCATGTAGCTTTAGTCATAGAGTTACCACCAACTTCATTAAACAGGGTACTTTGATTAAGCGTTGCTGACTGTTGGTTCAATATTTCAGGTAGTTGCAGGAGCTGCTGTTCAGTATCTGGGTTATACACCTGGTCTTTTTATTGTAGGGATCTTTGCTATTTTAATTTTATGGATGTATGCTAACTTCTGGATAACTGGAACATTGTTTATAGTTGGAGGTATGTCTCGGTTCCTTTTTCTTGCACTCTGTGTTGTCACTGCAATAACTTGATTCTCAATTTGTTTTTCTCTTCTCTGTTTTACTTGTCAATGGTTATCAAAGTTTTCTGATTCACTTGTGCTAGATAAGATGATATCTATTATGCACTTCTTTGTCTACAACTTACTTTTCAATCACTAATACCATAAAATATTTTCTTAATGGTAACTAATACCATTTACTTTCTAGTTGGCTGAACACAAAGCAATCTGAATAATGTTATTGTAATGTCCATCATATTTTTTTTTTCAATTTTACCATAATTTGCTGGTAGGTTTAGTTGTCAATATTCACGCTACCAACAAAGTCAAAAATCATTCTCTTGAAGTTTTTTGAGGCAGCATTAAGGCATGACATTACATTGTTAAATGTGACTTACTCTGAGCATAATAGCACACATAAAAAAAATTCATTTTCTTTCTTTTCATTTCTGCAGATTGTAGGTAATCTAATTCTGTATAATTTGAAAATGCAGGTTACTTATTCTCCTTAAATTATGCACGTTTGGTGGTCTTAATGGCAACCGTATATGCTATTTATTGCGTGAAAGTACGAGTAGGCTGGCACGGTGTATTTTTATCAATAAACCTTACATTTTTATCAAATGATGTACTAAATTTTTTGCTCCAATGGTATGATAATCTCAATGAAAATACGCACTTCGAAGAGCAGAAAGAATCTGAAACAGTTCTGGAAGATGAGTTCTCTCCAGATTGTGAATATTCAGTTCCTACTGATGAATCTGAAAAAGTGCAGCCATGCAGATCATCAAGCAAACCAGCTGCTACCTCATCTGTTGAAAATAAAGCAAATGAGTCTTCTAATAGAAAGGTAGTTAGAGAAGAAACGGGCTCAGTTGATGAGATGAGAAGGATATTGGATAGTGTAGATCATTATGAAGCACTAGGATTTCCTCGTCATAAGCGAATCGATACCACTGTTTTGAGGAAGGAATATCGGAAGAAGGTATGTGCAAAATTAACTGAGAGACGCAAGTTCTATTTACTAGTTTCTACCTTTTTTTGTTAGTTCTGAGTGTTTCAAGGTGGTGGGAAAACTGCTTTGTTTGTGTATCTAATGAGAAACTCTGGGTTTGCTTGTTATTTTGTACTACAAATTACAATTTTATTCATTTCTTCTCATAGCTTGCTTTTGGGTTCTCTAAAGGGAACGATTTTGCTTTGCCTTCCTCTTCCCACATCATATTTTTAACCTGTTCATATGGATAGTTGTTGATTTTGCATTTAGCAACTGTACCTCTAAGCAGTCAGAATACTGTCTAAATGCTCGTAAAGCATTGGAATGCACAAAATATTGATTCCCTATCATCTCATTCTAAATAATTTTATAATCTCCAGGCCATGCTTGTCCATCCTGATAAGAACATGGGAAGTCCATTGGCAAGCGAATCATTTAAGAAGCTTCAATGCGCTTATGAGGTAAATATTCATAATTTCATATGATATATGCATGATAGTTAAGCTGCTAATTCTTGAATTTGTGAAAAAGGAAGACAAATAGAAAACACTCATGTACGTCTGCACACGAAATTCCGAGATGTGTTTTGTCTTGTTGTTTTGACTTTCGACAACTATATAATTCATAGGTTCTGTCTGATTCAACAAAGAAGAGGGATTATGATGAGCAATTAAGGAAAGAAGAATCCAAGACTAGGAGTGTATGTCAAAAGTCCCATGGTACTCCTAATCAGGTAATTTATGCATATGGCACCATTTGGGTATTTACATAAAATATAAAATAAAATTTTGAACTAGGATGAATAGATATCTTTGAAAAATATGTTATGCGGAATGTCAATGGAGATTAAAGTTTGTTGAGAGTACATCTTGTCTTTTCATTTGACAGGCCTCATTGTTGTTTGTTATCAAGGCAGACACATGCTGAAATATGATTTTTCTTTTATGCAAGTTCATGGTCATCCAAGTTTACTGGGCTCATAATGTGAAAAGGGATGTCAATTATAATATTTGTAACCATATTCCTGTAATGGATAGGATAATCGAGATTATTGCTCTGAGGAGTCAAGACGTATACAGTGCACAAAATGCGGCAATTCACACATATGGGTGTGCACCAATAGAAGTAAGGCCAAGGCCAGATGGTGTCAGGTAGGTGTCCGCTCAGTCTGCCTGTTAATCATCTCTCATGTGCTCATCATTTCTACATAGAACTTGTTTATTCAAACACAGTATTTATTTTTAGGATTGCTGCCAATATCATCAAGCCAAAGATGGGGATGGATGGGTTGAATACAAAGGCTCCTTGGTTTTTGATAGGCCTCAAAAGGTACATTGCTACTGGGGAGAAAAAACTTGTCTTCAATTTTTATGAATCTAAATATACATGTTATGAAGCTTATAATTGTAACAGTGTAGTTGTGTGTCAGCTCCCTATTGTGGAGAAGGGAGTTAATGACTTGAGTTGAGGTTAATTTGAATTGGTTTTAGCTTGAATTTCAGTTGTTTTTATGAATTAAATACCAGATTTAAGATATCATCTAATTATTATACATATACCAAATAAAATTCTGACCCAGCTAGATATTTTTAACTCTCTATCCCTGTACAAGTCATCTTGCTCTCTCTCTCTCTCTAATTAGAAGTAGACCTGTAAAAAGGTGGTAAAAATTTATCAAGTTTCTTATTGTAGTTTGGATTAACTATTCTCAAATACCATCTACCTCCAGCCTGAATTTATTTGGTCATAAATTAATGTTATATATATTTCTTTGCCTGAAAATAATGATACTATATAAGAAGAGATATTCACAACTGTTAGGTGTAGAACTTCCCTACATTACCTTGTTCTTGCTAAGTGTATTATATTTCCTAGACAATCTATATATTTGGCATCACCTTTTGTGGTCTTAGATGGGAGTTGAGCTTTCTGAAAGTCTTCAGCTGAAGAGGAATGCACATATTTTCAAAGACTGCTTTTTCCCTTTAGTGTGCTCTGCCATTAGGTGATTTTTCCTGTTTCTTTGTGGAATGATCCTTTAGGCATCTCAGACACTGTCTTTTAAGTCTCATTACATAGGGTTGGAAGGTGTTTCCATCTTATTATTGTTTTAGTTGTGTAAGGATAAGAGGGGTGGACAGTTTATTCCTCAAGTCTCTTATTAAACTTACTTTTCATTTTGAAAGATGAAAGGTAGACCTTGGACAATACGACTGAAATTGTCTCACAAAGCCTACACCTTCTTGGCTTTGGTGCATTCTTAATTATGCAAATACTGTAATGGAAACAAAATATCCATAATATCCTCTCCTTGTATCCAACTAGTTTGGGGTTAAGGCGGCTGTTTATGTTGTTACATTGAAAGACAGTTTCTGTTCTAAATTAAATCTTTCGTGATAAGCCATTTTTCAAATGATAATTTTGATGGAACTAGGGATTCTACTTGTTTTATCAGTAAAAATTAAGAAAAAATTAGATGATGATGTTGCATACTTTTGTAAGAAATCTAGAAACAAGAACAGGATAGAGAATGATGGTGTTTCCCAAATCAGACAGTATAATAGTGTTCTTTACAGTGAATAAGAGCTCAATGTTGTTGGTTAGGTGCGGTGGGAAAATCTGTTAATAGCAATCTGGAAATGTAAAAGAATAGTAACAACCTAGTACTATATTAGGAGCAGTTTGCTGGTAGACAAATATGCAATGATTTGTATAAATATGGAATGTGGATATTTTTGTAACTCATTATAAAAATCAATAAGAAGTAATATGTTGTCAAAAACCCTTTATAAACTCTAATGTTTCTGTTCCAGTTCTGCCCTGATTAATCCTAACAATTGCATTTCTAAAACATGATTTCCATGTGCATCTTAATCAGCATCCAAATTATTGGTTAGACAATTTTTTCTATCAAAAAGCTTGCATAATCCAAGAAATTTGCTCTCATTCCATTGCAGCTGAAAATCTTCTAAAAAATATGTTCTAAATTCTGATATCATAATCTTGCATTTGGTATCTGGTCTAGGCTCATTTCAGTTGCTTGTATTTCCTTCTCAAGGGTACAAACACCACAATTCTCCATGCATATCTTATTCTTCCATAGTAAATGCATGATTATTTCGTCAAGGGTTGTAGGGTTATCTTGTCAACTTTGTTTTCAGTTTATTTATAGTAAACTGACGTGCTGGAGTTTGTTCATCGTCCTTAACAATTTGGTTTCTTTTGCTAGATGGAAATACCCCGTGCTTTTGTTTGTGCTGAAAGCAAAATCTTTGATGTTTCAGAATGGGCAATTTGCCAGGTCAGTAATTCTTGTTTTGAATGTTATACGCTCAATGTGTGAATGTTGAACTGAACTCTTGGACCAGGCAAAGAAATTTGTAATTTGGTTCAAACCTTGTCATGTTCCAGTGTACTTGATTTGGCCTATGATTCCTTGCAGGGAATGGCGTGCCGGCCCAACACCCATAGGCCTAGTTTTCACGTAAACATGGTCGGTTTGGAGAAGCCACAACGATCCAATTCGAGTAGATTCCCTTGGGATTTGGATGCAGAGATGATGGATGAGGATGAGGATGATTTTGAGCTCTGGCTTCAGCAGGCTTTGGCTTCAGGACTCTTCTGCGAGACCTCCTCGCGCAGAAAGAGCTGGAGTCCATTCAAGTTGAGTCAAAAGAAAGGGAAGAAGCAATGGCGGAGATCATCCACTTGAATGATGGAAACAGAATTCATTCACTCCCTCCCAACTAAAACAGTCAAAGGGTTTTAAGGTAATGGTCCTGATCAAGATAAGATCACTTTCATCTAAAATGTGGTCAGATCAGATTGGCAACCTTGAGAGGTTTTATGACAGACATTTATGCGCCATTTTGAGAATATAACAAGTGAGCTTAAAACGTCTGTCCAGGTCGAAAACCATTCTGTAGCCTGAAAAAGGAAAAGAGAATCATCTCAAATGAGATGCATTTTTTGGAGGGCACAAACCTCATGTACATACAATATTTTTCAATAAAAATTTGACACTTTGATACAGAAATTTGATGGATGTATCTCTAGTTTTTGCAATTTGGTATTATTCTAGTGCATATGTTAGTATTTTTATTGCTTTTGTAAAAATGAAGTGTCAATGAATATGAGTACAAAATGTGAGTGAGCACCTGCTAACCATTTCCTCAAATCAATTTATTTTGTGATGGAGATGAATTTCATTGAACAACTTTTTTTAACAAATGTCACAAAATCCTAGTTGTTAAATGTCAATGAAGATAGAAATTAGCAAAATTGTGAATCTGAGCGATAAAATTAAAAATAACCAAAATTTGTTGAGAATGGGACGGGTTCGGAATGGGTTTCATAAAATCTGTCCCTGCCCCGCTGAGGAATTTCTTGCCTGCCCAACTCCAATGTGGGTTTGCATTTGTGACAAGGCGGATTGGACATGGGTGAGTTTATCCACGGGTTATTCCAATAGGATAATATAATTTATAAATTGTATTCTTATTCTTATTCTTTTTTTTTTTCAAAGGAACTAAAATTCAATTAATTTGAAAGGTAATAATCGACTAAACAATGAGGGATTGGTGACAAGCATACGAAAGGTTGTCTTAATTCTAAACTAACAATTGATTAAA
Organism: Croton laevigatus; assembly: GCA_949640765.1. NCBI lineage: Eukaryota > Viridiplantae > Streptophyta > Magnoliopsida > Malpighiales > Euphorbiaceae > Croton > Croton laevigatus. The sequence continues at coordinate 962 of CATIWJ010042610.1, read as the reverse complement.
CTCACAATTTTAAGGAATGCTAAACAAGATTTTTTGTAAGTTGATTGCACTTGTGTTGGCACATTTGATAGTTAATTTCATCAATTTTTAGCCCATAGTTAGCTAGCTAATTGATGTTTTTTCCATAAGATTTGTGACTACTTTCTACAGCTATATATTCAGCTTCAACAATAGATAGAGCTACTGAAGTATGTTTCTTGCGGAATGAGGAGATAAGACACTGGCCAAGAAACTGACATGCCCTTGAAGTGTTTTTACTATCTAACCTACTTCTTGTAAAATAAGCATCATTATACCCTACAAGATCAAATACAGTAGATTTAGAGTACTAAAGTCCAAGGTTAGAGGTTCTAGCTAAATATCTGAAGACTCTCTTTATAGTAATTAAGTGTGATGCTTTTGGACTGGATTGAAATGTTGCACATAGACAAACAATGAAGTGAAATGTCTGGTCTATTAGCACTCACATAAAGATAAAGAAGAGATCCTATCATATACCTCTGAACTTATTTCAGTAAACATCATTACTTTTTTTATCTTTTATCTAACTTGGTGGTTGAGCTTATAAGAGTTTTTTCTGCCTTCTCCTTTTCCAATCAACTTCCTTAGAAGTTCATTCACATATTTGCCTTGGTTAAAAATATCATCTTTGCGTTATTTGATATGAAGTCCAAGTAAGAATGTAAATTCTTTCATCATGTTCATCCCAAACTCACCCTGCTCATCTAATTTATTTCTGAATAGCCATTTTATTTCAATAGTTGACTGATCTTTGGGTCTAGGAAAAAGTTTTCAAACTTGATTTCTCTCAAATTGATTAAGTTTTTCTTGCATGGCAAGAATCCATCATTTTGAGCTTCATAAACCGATTTTGGCTCTAATTGAGAAATAAAAACAACATTGCTAAAATAATTACAAAGCTGGGATTTAGTTACTACCATTTTTAAAGGATTATCAAGAAT
>CATIWJ010042585.1:0-17605 GCA_949640765.1 Croton laevigatus | reverse complement strand
TTCCAATCAAATCAGAAGTCATGTGTGATGTGTTTATTTATTCCAACTATATGTTGTCATTAATTTAGTTCATGTTTTGAAAAGAGAAGTACTACCTCCGTTTTTGTCAATTCTTTATATTGAAATCAGCATGATTAGATTCAAGTTTGATATTGATAGTTTGATAGGTTGGATTAGGTAGATTAAAGTATTTTTAGTTTAGTTATAAAGTATGATTACTGAACTTAAGTTATATATAAATAATATTTTAATCTACCTAACCCAACCCATCAAACTATCAACATTAAACTTGAATCTAATTATGCTGATTTCAATGTAAAGAATTGACAAAAACGGAGGTGTTATTTTTTATTGTAGTCTATAGTTTTTTTTAATATATCAACCTCACAAATTAAAAAAAAAATTATTTTTAATCTGTGAGAATGTAAAAAGCGTAATAGGTGAAAATATTATATTTTTGAACGTTAAAAAGCGTGGGGTGAGATTGTTAAAAAGTTCAAGGTAAAAATGTAACTTAGGCATATTTTAACCATGGTTCTGTGTTCTTAACCAGGGAAGAACTAATTGAAAATTTTTCTTTTTGATTTAACCCAAAACTTAAACATGAAGTGAGATGGTTACAAAAGTCTCATTGTAGAGTGACAGTGTCAAAAATTTTCAAAATAGGGGAAAATTTTACATTTTTTAATGTTTACGTAAAAATGATTACTTAGTCCAATATAAAATATAAGTGGCTAAAGATCTAACAAAGTGAGGATAACCATGAGAGAATGATGTAGCTTTTCTCTACAAATGCAAAGCAACACAGATCCAACAAATCCAAGCTGAGTTTTGCAACAGAGGTTCAGAAATAGGATTAACTAAACAAGAGTCTCATGCTAACTCTTCTTATTTATGACGAATAATATTAAAAAAATAATATTTAATATTAATACAAATATAAAAAATAACTTATATTTTAGGAAAAAAAATAAAAGAACTTATATTTTAACATATAGAGTATTATGAAATATGAAATGAGGAATTTTGCATTACATCAATGACAATAAATGTTAACTACCACCGGTCGTAGTATTTTTATTTTTTTGGCAATTGTCTTTATTTGATTTTTTTTTTACGTAGATATCTTATTCTACTTGGAGATATGGAGAAGGGGATTTAACAAGCTTCGAACCCGGGACTTCAGGTCCCAAGAAAGAGGTGCCTTATCACTAGGCCACCTCTTGAGCTTTGTCTTTATTTGATTTGGAATTGGCATCTTTGTGATATGTATAAACAAAAATAATTGGCCAATTTTATCCTTATTGCAAACGTCCACATGTGATGTCGTTTTTGCTACATAAACTACAATACGCGTTGACTCGCAAGTAAACGCCTCTTAACTTATTTCCTCTATTGTTCTTTATTTTTTCACCAAAGATATCATTCCTCTATTATTCTTGTTGGCCTTAGCTTTTACACGCATGCATCTAATCATATGGTTATCGGAACTACTTTATTCAATTATTAATATTTTTTAACAATAAAGTAGAGTGAAATTTCTTTGAGACATTTCAGATTTGAGCTTAACTTGCTTTAGAGTTTTTATAGTTTTAAAATTATTTTTACAAGCGTAAGCCTTATCTAAGTTCAGGATTTTTCGGAGGGTGTGGTCACCCTACACTTAATTTGAAGCGAGGTCGCTTTTATCTGGGCATATGGTAAGGTTGTCCTTACCTAGTCTAGGGGAGGTCGCTCTTGCCTTAGTATAAGGAGAGGTTGCTTTACCAACCTCGACCTCCTGGTTTGTCCAGCCTGATGGGCTCTAAAAATCTAGGAGCCTCTTGTGCTTCGAGGTTCAAGGGGCCTAAAGTGTCCTATTGGACATGAGAATATCGAGATTTCACTGTCTATATAAGGTCAACGTCAAGCCTCAGTCAGACTTAATCACACTTTCAGACTTTTATTAATGCGGTAAGCATGGAATTGAATAAGTTTTGGATCTTCAGATTGCAAACATGATCGATATCATAAGGGCATAGAGAGGGAAATGTTGGGGATACCTCCTTCAGAAGGTGACCTCATGGTCATGAAAAAGGACCAACAAACCCCAAGTGGTAAAGAGTGATGGGAAGAACGTTGTCCTGGATGTTTGGAATGTTCTTAATAAGATTAAGGAGTTTTCTAAAAGAATCCTCACAATTGTAATTTTTAAAAGGTAACGAGTGCCTAATCAAGTGTACACGTGTAACGCACGTTAAAAAACGCTAGTAACATTATAATGCTATGAAAGTCTATTCTGTCTTTCATTTTACTTCTAAATTATACTTGCTATATATGATATGTTTGAATTATTTAAAATAGATCATTTTAGATTATTTATATTGTGTTCATTTTATTTAATTCAAATAAATAGACTAACTTTAATAAATACTAGTTGAATAATCCCGTTTTTGTCAAGAATCTGGGTCATAATCAAATATCACTTATTATAATGGAGATTATTTCTTAGGTTCTTTAACATTTTAGTAAATACATTTATAGATCCTTCCGTCTGAAAAAAAAATTATCTCTGAACAGTAAGGATCAAAAAAAAATTTTCAGCAGTGGAGATCAAAACGTTAAGAACCTGAAAAATATTCTTCTTATTATCAATTAGTTAAATCATTCAATTATCACAGATTTGGGCTTAATTGATATATATATGTCTATCTTGATTTGAATCTCATGATGTTTTGATTAAGTATAGGGAAATATTTTTTTTAGATGAATGCCATTATCTTTCTGTTTATAAAAAATATGAGAATACCTCGTTACAAATATAGATAAATTTAGAACAAACAAGAAATACAATAATAGCATTTTAAAAAGATGAAAAATTCATACTTAAATCTTCGATGCTCCACTTAATGGTATTCTTGAACAATAAATCGACTCTTCTTTAGTTTTTAAACAAGTTTGATCGGCAAAGATACAAACACGAATTCAACATCGCCTCTCATATATAAGAAGAGAAATAAACTTTTACGAAAGAGGACAAAACTCCCATGAAGTAAAAGCTAACACTCACTTTAAAAGTGAGAATAAAAACTCCTATTATAAGGAGAATAATAAAAATAAAATATAAAAACATCAGATCTAGCAAAAATTGGCCTAAAACAGAGTTTCACTCTTCAACTTTTAGCATTTTTCCGAATGGAATCTCAAACTTTACGTGTGTACAAATACACACTCTATGTTTGCCTTCCTTCAGCAAATTAACATCCGGTTTGTCCCAAAATGGTGTGTGAATTGCACACGTGATTTAAGGTTGTGTGATGTAATTTTTAAGACATATTTGTATCTTTCTTACAAAATTAAGGACCAAAATGAATTTTCTCATTGTCTTCTTCGAACGAACAAAAACTAGTATTTTCGTTCTAAGCAACTATTCCAATCATCCTTGGTGGTGCTGCGAGTGAATGGAGTCGAGAGCCATCGTCACCCATATTTTTTTATTGTTCCATCTCTGCCCTTCATTCCACCATCCTCGGTCATTTTTTAACGGCATTATTTCCATATAAAGTAACATCTTCGATCAAGAGCCAGAATGTTGCAATTCCAGGCACATTTGATCTCTCTCTGCTATTCATTCCACCGTCCTCATCCATTCTTTTTGGTCGAAGAAACAAATGGATGAAGAACGCTGGCGACAGTGACTAAAATCTTAGGTTTCAAACCGAAGGGTTGCACTCTAATTTCTTGTGAACAAGGTAGCTTATGGCAAGGGTGGTTATGAGAGGATTGGCTGATCACCATGTGACCTCTTGGTGGTCACGATCGGTGGCAACGTTGCTCTGGCAGTGTTGTGATGAATGACTAACGGCTAGGATTTTTTTTAATAGATCAAAGTGGGAGGAGGAAAGAGATGGAAAATTTCCATTTCATCCTTAAATTTCTAAGGCAGATACAATAAAGCCATAAAAATTACATTTTGGCTCTTAAAATCATGCGTACAATTCATGCACCATTTTGGGACAAGTCGAGTGTTAATTTGCTAAAAGAAGACAAACTTGGACTGTATATTAGTACACATGCAAAGTTTGAGGTTCCATTCGGGAAAATGTTGAAAGTGGAATTGTGAATTTATGTTTTAGGCAACAAAAAAATTGATAGATTTGAGATTATTTGCTAAATAAATAAGCAAAATAACAATTAGAGGGATTACTGTCAGCTAGAGAAGCGGACGATAACTCAAAATTTAGGTTTAGAAAAGAGGAAGAAGTTGATAAGAAAAAAAAGGAGGCCCGTAAGTATAGGGAAATATTTCATATTAAGTACTACCTCCGTTTTCATGATATGTTTACATTTCCGTTTTTGGGTGTTTTTTTGAGTTGTTTATATTTTCATTTATAGTAAGTTTTGTAATTGTTTATTTTTTTTTTTTATTGGTATTGGTGAAAAAGTAAGTTTTTTAAAGGGTTGGTAATTGTTTATTATTATTTCTGTATTGGTATTGGTGAAATAGTGAATGTAAAGAAATGAAAAAAACAGAGGTAGTATAATCTTCAAATTGCCCATCCATATCTCCCGAAATTTGGCACCACCTTCTTGCATATACCTAGGAGTTAACTCATGAATTTTGCCCAAAATGTTGCATGGAGCTATATTTCCAAAGGGCTTCAAACCACTAAGTGCTTATTAGGAAAACAAGGAGATCATTCATTAATCACTTGTTCAAAATCAACCATGTTGTGAAAATGAAATAGAAAGCGTTTGGCCCCTAATTCAGTGAAAGAAAAAAGTTTTCCTTTTTAAAAGGAGTCATGCTAACGAGAGGGTCCGCGGGAGGGAATCTTTGAAATATGTTGTTAAGATTGGTCCTTTAAAAATTTTGCTATTTTTTTTAATCAGCGAGTGGATTAATTTCGGACCTATAGTTATTTATGTATTTACCGTTAGGTCAAGTCTTGGTATACAATTTCGCTAAACTTTTCTATTTTTTCATTTAACCAATTGATTTTCGAATATTAAAAACTAATCCAAATTCAAGCTGGATGAAAATTATATTATTATTATTCTTAAAATTTGGGTGCTTTTTTGGGCACCCTGCATTGAATTCCCAGATCCTGTAATGGATTTAGTTGGTAATGGCAAGTTGATTACAGAAACACAATTAGAAAAGGAAGAGATATGTGGCGGTGGTCTTTTTTTTTTTTTGCAAAATTCCAACAATTTGGGAAGTTCCCACATGGCTGATGCAACCACCGTTTTTATTATTAATGGTTAATTTTGGTCAAATTCTGTGAGTTTAGATGCTCATAACACTCGGCCGGCCAATTATTATTTCCCTTGTTCATAATACAAAAAATATTATACTATTTACTCATTCTACATTCCAAGGAAAATATAGGATATAGATGTCTTGAGTTTGATTTTTGACGCCTATACTGTTAGCACTGATTTGATACAGGTTTGAAATGGCACAAATACAGTGTATGAAAGAGATCAAATAGTCGAATCTATTGAATAAAACATGTTGTAGGTTCAAATTCAATATCAAATATTTTTTAAAAAAACAAACTTATTTTGTCCTTTTTTAACTCTATCCTAGTAAAAAAACTTATATGAAAGTAACAATGATTTTTGTTTTTAATATAGAACTGGCCACTAATAGATCAAGTAATAATGTCAGTTGCATAGAAGTGGGTAGCCCTTCCCTAAGTACCAAACTATTGCTAAATATGATCTGCAGGAATCGAATTTAAAACCTCTATATCCTACCGTCTCCGTGAAAGTTAATATGGTCAACTAGGGCACACCCTAATTAACAATGCACGCTAATCTTTAACATGGTAAAAAATAATAATAATTTTAAAATTTAAGTTTTTTTTTTTGTTTATTTTATGAGGTTTTTTTTTTTTACCAAAGTTTATTTTATGAGTTTAGCTTGTCATCTAACCAATGCTAAATAAAAAATGCCTATTAATATGTAAAAGATATAGATAATAGCAACAAAAAATAAAATGAATAATTTTTTAGTTGGTTAATTTTAAAGAATCTTGTTCCTTTGGTTATTAATAGAATATAAATATAAATATACAAAACTGTGAAATAAAAATAATAAGTAAAAAATATTATAGTTAATGCAATAAAATTATAATTAAAGTTATTAATTATAAAAGAAAATGAAATATTTTAAAAAAAATTTTTGGGTCGTGGTTTGGATTGATAAAATGTAAATTTATGGATGTTGTAATTTTTTCCAAAGAAGAAAGTTTTATTAGTAAAGCTCCAGTATGAGCCATCATTCTCTATTATACAGTAAGACTAATATCAGAAAATAATAAAGATTGCAATCCTTGAGGTGGCTTATAAAATTCCAAGATTTTGTAAAATTCATTGAATCTGAAATGAATAATTGTAAAATAAATAAAATTTTAAATTATATGGTTTGAATTTTTTTTAAAAAAAATTGAAATAAAATTAAATAATTTACAAAATATAAATAATTTTGGTAATGAAATAATGAAATTTTACATATATTTTTCAAACAAATAAATTGAAATAAAATTAAATAATTTATAAAATATAAATAATTTGGTAATGAAAAAAATACCACCAAGTGAAGTGTCGAAAATTTAAATATAAGTTTTTCATCTTTTAAAAATGCTATTATTGTGTTCTCGTTTATTCTAAATTTATATATATATTTATAATAAGATGTACTCATATTTTATATGAATAGAATAAAAATGACATTAAAAATCATATTATATGTATTCATTTAAACAATAAAATTAACTCATCAATTATAAAAAAATAAAAATATATAAATAAATATTTAAATAAAAATAACATATATATATTTTTTTAATATAGGCATACACACGTATCCCATTAATAAATTAACAAAAAATGGTGCATTAGGTGAGGATTGAACCATTTGGAGCATAGGTATACATCTTCAACCACCATACTACCCACACCCCTTAAATAACATGTCTCATATTATATATTAAAATAAAAATAATAAATTTTCTATCATCACACATATTTAAAAGGACTCATATGATAATAAAAAGAAGTTTCGGGAATTTACTAAAAAAAATTTCTAGAATTTTAAAAATATTTATTTTAAAAAAAAATCTTCATTTACAATTGCTTCAGTTACTGGTTCTTTTATAAACGGATACCGTTGCATCCTCCCCGCGAAATTCTCTGGCTACTCTGTTTCTCTCTCTTTCTCATCATCATCCTCTTCATCTCTGTATTCTCTGTTTCTTTGCAAATATCTATTTTTTTTTTAAATTATCTTCTTCTTCACCTGAAATTTTCAAACTCCTCGTTTTCCTATTTCTCGCTCTCTTCCTCATACATGAAATGCATGAAATCTGTAACTAAGTCTGACCCCTGAAACGCAGAAGCAATAATTTCAGAAACACTGATTCTGTTTTCAAATGGAAATTTATGAATCAAACCTGATATTTTGTAGCTTTTCTTTGGTGGGAAATTCATGGTTTTGATCCTTTTGTCACAAAATCTAATTTCCTGGTATGCTTACTATTTTTTTGGAGGTTTTTTGTTTTTGAGATACGTATTCATAATTTGATATTCTTGAATTGGTAATCATTTCAGGTAAGAAATAGAGAGGTCAGCTGCAATTTGCAGACGCTTAAACCATGTCAGCGTCTCTTCTAGCAAGAACAGGGCGACAGCGACAACGTTATGAAAAGAATGTTCGTCTTGTTTCTGGGTAATTTCGTTTCCTCTGTAGTTTTTTTTTTTTTAATGTTTGATTAATTAATAGTATAACATTATTAATTATACTTAACCATTTTATTTGGAAAATTTAATTATAGTTAATCTATCCCTTCATGCTTGACGTAAATGTTCAAATGGAAAAGAAAAAAATCAAAATTTTATGGGTTCATAGTAGATTTTGCTAATTCAAATATTGCTCTGAAGATAATAGATTATCAATTTGAAATGTGTCTGTATATTTGAGTGGTGGAATTCACTTTGTCTTTCTCTGGTTGTCTTTTCACTGACTTGGAGTTTTTTTAAAACATTGATTTGGATTGTTTCTTGCGTTTCTTTTCGGTTAATGTTTAATTAATTTTATTAACTAAACTTTTTTTTTGGTTAACTAAACTTATTGGAACATATAATTGTCTGATATATGTTTTGTGTAAAATGGAATTAAATTAAACTTATTTCTATGTTCGACAATAAAATACAGCAAGTTGGTACAAACATTATTGAAGTTTTGGAAATAATTGTGATCCGTGGTATTTTGTCGCATTTGTGGAATTTTGTTAAACAAAACAAGTAAGTAAATGAATTAGTTAAAGGGCAAAAACAAAAGTGTAATCTTTAGGTGATTGATTTGAAAGGTGAGTTACAGTAGTGGGGCTTCTGTGTTCAGGTTATTGTCCTTTTCGTGGTATCTATTTCATACACTGCCTTTCCTTTATCATCTTACATTTATTTTTATTGTCCTTTCAGTGGTATCTAATTCATACACTAGCTTTCCTTTTATCATCTTAAATTTATTTTTAACTTCCTCCTAGGCTGTATAGTTAGACTTCAATAACAATTGGATCCGAGAGTTTCGTTAAATATACAACAAGCTCCTCGCCCCTTTTCTCCATTATATATTTAGGTCTTTCATTTTGCCATCCATTGAAACTTTTAATAAATTTTTTAATAATATGAAAACACCCCTCCTTATTTAAAAGCGAAGCTAACTTGACCCATTACGGGCATGCAAATGTGCCACGAGCAAACATGGGTCACTATTATGGGCAAACGGCTCAACATTAGAGGAGTAAGGCTGACTTTGATACCATATCAGAACTTAATCTAACTCATATGAAAACTTATTGACAAATAAGGATTTCTCAATCTTATAAAAATCTGGATCACCTTCCTCCTCATATCCAAGAGTGGATCCAATGTTAGCCCAGTGAGCCCACCCTGGGTTTAGGAAAAAAAATTATTTACCGCAATTCTCAAGATACTAAACTAAGGCGATGCAATGCAAAATCTGCCAAACTTGTGTTGTGTAGTGTAGTGTAGTTGCTTCTATGTTACATAACCCATCACTAAACCAATTGAATTAACCCATGTGTCCTCTTCCTTTACCACTTTCACTATCACTTTTCACTATCACTTCCAACGGTCGCTTTCCCCTCTTTTTCTTAAGTCCCACTCCTCCTCCTCTATTGCTCTCCTCTCTAAATAATTAATTCATTTCAATTTCAATTTTAATGATCAAATAAATTAAATAAAGGCACTTGTCTCTATAAAAGCCCCACTTATCTCTAGTTCTCCGTTGGAATAAATTTTCTTTCTTTTTCTTTTTTGTGTTTTGTTTTTGGAGAAAGTGTGATCAATTTTTTTTTTTTTTTTATATAGATATACACACACTTAAATAACTGTTAGTATGTTAATAATTAGCAGGGGGTGGGGCTGAGCTGGGGATCGAACCTGGGACAAAGTGTGATCAAATTACTTCAAAATTGGTCCGTTTGAATAAATTTTTTTTCCCTTTTTTGTGTTTTGTTTTTGGAGAAAGTGTGTTTTGGAGGTGAGAATTTTTTTTTTCTAGGTTTCTAAATATCAAAACGGTAGCATTTTGGCTATGGGAGAGGTCTTTTAATGCCCTCACGCGCCTGACTATTAATTTGAGACGCACTCTCCGTTTGTTGATGGACAGAGTGTGAGAAAGTTGGTACTTTGATTCGTCCACCCTGTGTATATTTTCTGGGTTCACCACTGCTCATATCCGATGTGGTATTGTAATAATAATACCGGGTTTTTAAGTGAAAAAATTATATATAGAATAATAAACTCAAAATCCAAAATAAAAAAACTACCCAAAGGAACTACAATCACAACTAGCACTCTTTTAGCACCTCCACTATCATCACCACCACTAGTATTCTATTGACAAAACACTAGCATCTATGCTTCACCATTAAAAAAAAAATAATAATAATAATAATAACAAACAAGCATCAATAATCAAAATTCAAAAACCAAAATTCCTCAAAAACACCAAAGACGACAATAATAGCCTCAAGGATTTGACTACAAGGGAGAGGCTAAAGCAATGACAAAATAACAATCAATAATTGGTGAAGTTTTATAGCAAAGAGAAAGAAAGACTGAAACAGTGAAATAATGATTAGTTGGATCATTGATTTGCTGGGGCAAATGATAGCGAATAAATTCGTAAATAAAAATTTAGGAACTTAATTAACTACATATTTTTAAACATCGAGGAACTCAATCATATATTTGCAAAAAATAGAGGGACCAAAGAGTAATGTATATTTTAACTGGATATTTTTTGTCTTAATAGCTAACCAATATAAAAAGTTAGAAAAATTTGATGGAAGGACTTAAAAGTATATATTTACAAAAAGATGAGGATCCCCTTATATATTTAGCAAAATTCAGGGATTGAACCGCACATTAGCCTATAATTCAATAGTTTAAGGATAATTTAAAATCCCTGATTCATATTGTTGTGTAATGTTTTTTTTATTTCATATACCATCTGTTAATCAGTTTTTTTGGCTAAAATATTAATTAATTAAAATCTACTAGTGTTATTTAATTAAACTTGTAGAATAAATTAATAACTGAAGAACACTTGTGGATTATGTAAACAGATGTATACCTTACAGAATCATAAAAGACAACAAAGAAAGCTGTGACTGTGACAAAGAGAACAGAATACAAGTTCTTATGGTTTCTTCACCAAATAGAACAGACCTTGTTTTTCCTAAGGTAATGCAAAAATTATCTAGAAATTTCTAGAGTCTTAAAAAATATTGAGTGTTTTTTTCTTGAAACTGTGTGGACAGGGTGGATGGGAAGATGATGAGACTGTGTTGGAAGCTGCATGTAGAGAAGCAATTGAAGAAGCAGGAGTTAAAGGAACACTTAGAGTATGTGTTTTCTCTTTAAATCTGTTTGTTTTATGCTTTCAGAGTATTTTGATTTGATATAGTTATTCTAATTTTTCTCAGGAAATTCCCTTAGGAGTTTGGCATTTTAGAAGTAAGAGCAAGCAGGATCTGTGCAGCTTGGAAGGTGGCTGCAAAGGTTTTATGTTCGCATTAGAGGTGACCGAGGAGCTCGAGACCTGGCCGGAGCAGGAAAATCGCGATAGAAAATGGGTTAGTATCGAAAATTGAAACCACAAAATGAAATTAGTACTATATTGCATTACGACTTTCCAAACATGGTTATCATATAGTTGGAGTTCTGAATCAAAATTGTTTGAAATTTGCAGCTGAACATAGAAGACGCGTTCGAGTTGTGTCGATATGAATGGATGAGGGAGGCATTGACGAATTTTGTAGGAGTAATGGAAGAAGAAAAGAAGAAATCAGAGTTGTTGAGAATAAGAGAAGAGATAGAAGAAGAGCTATGTTCAGTGCCAATAGTGGAAGAATGTTCAATATTGTCCACCAATTGTTGTGAATCACAATGGTATAATTTCACCTTTTTGGCAAATTCCTCTAAAAGGCTTGCCTTGAATTGAACACAATAAGTTGTGTGTCTGCATTTATTTATGTTGTTAGATGGTTATCTCTTTTGTTTCTTATTATTGTAGACATTAATTAGAAATTAAGCAAACAATGACTTTCTTAATTTATCTTGCTCCATTATTTACAAAGCTCCGATAACTAAAATTTAAACCTTAATGAAGACGCAAGACATTTGAAGATTGTAAGATACTCGTACCTAATATTTACACACACATTTCGGCGAACAGACTAGGTTTTTTTTTTTTTTTAACATAGATATATACACACTCAGTTAATATGTTAATAGAGTTAGTAGGTTAATAGAGGGTGGGGCTTGAGCTGGGATAGAACGGGACAATTATAGAGCTTAAATGAGATAGATTATCACTGACAAAGTCAGAAAATAAAGAAGAATTGTGATACATTAAAAATGACAGTTGTAGAAAACAAGTCGCTGAGAACTTCCATAATTTTCAACAACAGAAAATAAATTTCTTCACCAACAAATCTTAAATAGACTATTTGTCTATCCACGGAGGAGAATATCTATTCTTATAGCAACAAAACATGCGTGCTGCAATTTTTCACTAATCATATAAAATTATTTTTATTATATACAAAGTCAAGGAGCAATATGATAAAGCAAGTCAACACATGCGGCTAAAATTTGTTAAAAGTCACAATTAAAGTAAATGAAGGCAAAAACTACAATTATGAATATGATTTGCATGAAAATTTTAATAAAGATGCTGAAATTTGATCAAAACTACAGTTAAATAGATTCAATCAAGAATTATCTCACGTTTCAAGTTCTCAAAATTTGATTGATGCCTTAGACTTGAAAATTTCAAGTGATATTTTCAAGAGGAAAAATCAAATATACACTACAATCTTTTTCCCTTTCTAAGCTTTTTTATCCATTGGATTTTTCTTGGTAAAAATGTTTGTGAGGCATTGTGCATTCAATAATAGTGTACTTTTTTTGTTCATTAGATTTTTGTCCCACTAGATTTTTTTTTTTTTTTTTTTTAAGTTTTAATGAGTTACAATAAACATGAAAGGGAGTGTTTTGAATTATATTTTTGTGGACGTCACTGGTCTTTATATTAACATAATTTGCCTCAAAAAATAGGAAAAATTACAATTTTCTCCCAGTGTTTTTACATAATTGATGATTTTCTTCCTATATTTTTAGAAATGAATGATTTTCTCCGTATGTTTTAATAAAATTGAACTAAAAAATCTTTGCATCTATTTTTTTTGTTAAAGATAACTGTAGAAGGATTAAAATGTAAATTTATAGGTATTTTTAAAAAACACAAAAACATGAAGGATTGTTTGGCAACTTTGCCAAACCCGAGCTGCCTTCAACAATGGCGGCTGTAAGTTCATCAAGTCGTTGTTGCCACTCTACGGCTTGGAACGACCAACTGTCGTCGTTTGGGCTCCAGACCTCAGATCGGCAAAAAAGGCAACTGTTCGACCCTTCGTCGTCTGCGCATTCCTTTGATATGCTCCTTGTCACCAATCCATAACTAGATAAGATAACCCAGTCAAATCGGTTCGTGAACCCATTCGGATCGCAAGAATTTTTGACAACTTTTCCGAGCATTTCCAATGGTCAACGTGCTCCAATATGGGCATGACTAGAATGCTTTCTTCCTCTTCATTTGACGTATAGGTGTTGAGTTTAGTTACCGTTTTTCTGTTTTGATTTTCTAGCAAAAATTCATTTGGGCTAGCTGGTGATAGGAAGAAAATGAAATTTGGCAAAGTTGTCAAACGGTCCTTCATATTTGAGTATTTTCAAAATGGTCTTAAAATTATATTTTGATCCTTATGCAAATATAGACAAAGAAATTTTTTGTTTAATTTTATTAAACGAAGGTAGAAAATCGTTTGTTTTTAAAAATATACGGAGAAAATTGTCAATTATGTCAAAACATCGGGGAAAATCGTAATTTTCCCAAAAAAATCTAACCCCTATAATTAAGTGTAATATCACCTTAAGTATCCGCTGTCTTATTATCTCAACTAATACTTATAAATGTATTTAATAAGTTGTCTTAAGTATGTATTTACATTAGAGTATAGGACAAAAAAATTAAAAGAAGCTGCACGACTATTATCATTTACTATCTTTCATCTTATTATCATTCTCTTTTCTTATGTTCTTATATTTATATTAATTTAGTTTTAGCATCATATCAATCTTAGCTTGCTAATAATTACTATTAATTTTATAACAAAAGGACTAGTTATTACAGTATTTCCAAGTAAAAATAGTCTAGTTGTGTATATTTTTCCTTTTAGAATAAGAAGGTTACCTTTTAAGGATAGGCCCCAAACCCATCTCTTCTTGAGACAAATGGGAACATGGGCCTTGGTTGTGATAAAAGTCCTCTAATACCATATTTATTTTATAGAATAAGAATGGAACCGAGAGTGCAGTGGCAGACGAAAATCCTGGAAAAGATGTTTATGTAACTTTTGACCTCCAAAACTTGGATCAATTGAGACAGTGATTCCTCAATTTCTGGAAAGTCACATTTTGAATACATGCATGACCAATCTTTGCTTTCCTCTTCCTTCTTATTTCAACTTCCAAAGCTCTCACTTTCTATTTTTGATCTTCTTTTTCCCGGTCAAAACTTCTGCTACATGCCTTTTATCTAACCCCCTTTTTTTTCAAACCAATTATTATATCTAACTTTTTTAAATACCAAATGATGTAGTAACATATATTACAATTGATGCCAAAGCTAGTAAACAAAAATTTTCGTGTTAGTACAAACTGGGATGTTTCAGTTGATTTTCTCACTTACTTTGGTGTAATGAGAAGTGGATGTCATGAGTTTGATTCCTACAAACCACATTTCGTTGCCAATTTAGCATAGAGGTGGATTGCACCCTGTTGTGCAGCCCATGTAGAGGACTACCATCTGCTGTGTGGTTCACAGTACTTGTTCAGTTTATTGGATCTCCTTATCATTTCAAAAATTTAAGTGTTAGTATAAGAAAATAGTATATGTTGTAATTCCTAATTAGGAATAATTATTATTCACTTAAACATTTTCAAAATTAAAGAGAGTTATTATTTTTAGAGCAATATTTGTTAATGGTAGAACAAACAATCAAATGAAATAGTATTTTATATTAGAAGTAATAAAATCAAAGTGTTCAAAATTGTTTGAGCTAATAATAAGTGAGACTTACTTTATCCACAAACCTTTTATCTTACTATATAATTGGTTTGATTATAAAGAGATAAATAACGAGGAATGAGTTCTCTAGTACCCTTATTTCTAGACAATGTTTGATTACCCCACACACACAATCTTACTCCGTTATAATTCACTCATTCATCAATTAGAATGACCTTCTTCTAATGCAAATAGTATCCCAAACTCATTCATTAACATTGGGCATGCAAAGCCAAACACAAAGGTATAAAATACCTAACCTCACTTTTAAATTTGGTCCGCCATAACTAAAAGAAATGTATATAGAAATTAAGATTGAGAATCCAAAAAGGTATAAATTGAATAAGTAATAGAATAGGGTAAATGAGGAGATTGGCAAGAGATGGTGGCCACTTTGGGTGCACATGGGGGAAAAGGAAATCCATGTTTGAAGAAACCCCACAATCAAACATAGGTTTCATGTTCTTAGGATTTGGTGTTTTTAATGCACACCCACTTTCTTAATTTCCCCACCTTATAATTAATCATACATGCCCAACAATTGGAATTTAGATGTTTCTCCATTTATTTATTTTCATTTTAAATAATTGTATGTGTTCTTATTTGATTCATTGCCAAATACTTCAATATCATACAATTTGCAATTCAAAACCTTTTTGATAGAGTTGCAAACTAAATTAGGCGAGTCTCAAAATTTGTTTTAATTTCTCTTTTGAGGTTGAGCTCTACTTGTTATATACTACCTCTGTATTTCTGTGTACTTGTGGATAGTTTACATTTCCTTTTTTGGATGGTTTACATTTCCATTTATAGTAAGTTTTGTCATTGTTTATTATTATTTCTTTATTGATATTAGTGAAAAAGTAAATTTTGTAAAAGATTAGTAATTGTTTATTATTATTTCTATATTTGTATTGGTAAAAAGCTGATTTTATTGGTATTTGTATTTTTAGAGTGTAAAGAATTAAGTGTATATATATATATATAAGAGCAATAGCGTCCAAGCCTAAAACCAAGTCTATATAAAAAAAATTATTTATTGGTGAATAGTGGCTGATAGTAGAAGGAAATAAAAGAAAATAAATTTATTTTCTCTTATTTCCTTAACAAACTTAGGTATATATATTTATTTCTTAATAAATTCAGGAAAACAAATTTTTTTTCTTATATATTCTCATGAAATTAGGACCCGTTTGTTAAAGTACACAAATTTTAGGGATCTGTTTGCAATTTTTAAAAATGGAGGAATGGATAGAAAATTTAACATTAATCTTCTTTTTCCTCCCACACCGCCACCCTTTCACATCAGAAACCTTTCAATCATTTTACGACCTACTTCTTTGCAAACAATTTGTGTACAATTTTGTTCTTTTGATGTTCGTGATTTTAGCACTAGAATCGCAACAAACAATTATTGTCACATCCTAAATTTAGTTACAGAAATAGTAAACGGATCGAATGTGTAATATTATAGACAATTGTATTAAATAAGCACAAGTCCGTAGTCAATTGCAGTGTCCCAGTACCAATAATTAAACTTGTATAATAAATCATAAAGTGATTTAAAATAATTATTCGACCTCGAAAAAAATATTACGATATGAGAAATTTACGTAGACGCCTAATCGGAAAATATAATAATAATAATAATAATAATAATAACAACAATAATAATATTTATATTAACAACATCATCAACAATACTTAAAACGTGGTTAAAGATTGCAAATGGACAGCAGAAGTTGTTGATTAAAAATAGAAGGCGGTGGGAAATTGAGCAAAAGGCTAAGCAAAAATTTTGACAAATGAAAAATGTGTTGGAAATGTTGGAAAAAAAGGGGTTGGTGGGCATGAGATTTTTGAATATTAATGAAGACTTGGAAGAAATGTTTGAAAAATGTATGGACGGTGGAAGATGTGGAGTGAAAATGGAAGGTGGCAGGAAAATTTAACAAAAGTTCAAATGAAGAAATTTGACTGAAGAAAAGATGTAGGCAGGAATGGAAAATATGGTTAGTGAGCATACAAATTTTGAAAATTGTTGAATACTTAGTAAAAATGTTTGAAAAAGGATTTGAAATGAAGGGTGAGTAGGTATTGAATGAAGAAAAATTTACAAGGGGAGGTATACATTAACGAAGCTGAAGGAAAATGAAAAGAGAGAACGAAATAAAATTCTGTATTTGAGGAAAGAAACAGAGGAGAGAAAATTAGTGCCATTTCTTTTACTATTGTGTGTTGCATTTCAAAATTAAGATCGTTAATCCACTCCTAAGAGTGTGCTGATCAATCTGGACGTGAGGAACATTACAACCTGTGACTAGAAGGTGGAGATACGATCGGGTAAGCCTCCAAAACCCGCAAACTTGTCAGTTTCCTTTGATCTCAATTTTCATCACCATTTGATCGTTTTTCGTCGCGTAAAAATAGTTGGATGCTATTTTCTTACCAAAAATATATATATCTATATATATGTGATTATATTTAGACTTAATTAAGCTAATTGATATGTAATAGAAATAAATCCAAATTAATAATCGTAGAAAAATAAATTAAATAGAAATAAAAGAAGAATAACTACAAAACAAAATTTGGATAGTAGTTTCACATAAATATATATATATATATATATACTTAGAAATTTATTTAGTTAAAATTTAAGTAAATCATTTAGGAAATAATAATTGAATTAAAATAACCATAAGAAAGAAATAATAATTTAATAGATTAATAAAAAAAAAGAAATATTTAGAGAAAAGTAGTTAGATATAAATCTCACAAAATATATATATTAATGTGACTTTAGGTCCATCTGAAAAGAAGGAAGATGATCCGAAACAAAAAGGGATCGTTGAATAGAAAGACCGCCAAAAATAGAAGGTTTGATACTTTAACTAC
>CATIWJ010042544.1:0-10476 GCA_949640765.1 Croton laevigatus | reverse complement strand
AACTATACGTAAAACAATTTTTTAAAATTAATGAATATGTGGATAATTTTTGCCCCCTCATTTTTTATGTCTTTAATAATTAATTAATTGATTATTAATTTTCTTAAACAATTGTATCTCATCCTCTAAAATAAGCTACATGGCCTAATCTCCTCTAATTTTTCCTCAAAAATTGCAATCAATTTCAACCACTAAACCCATCTTGTAATTAAACCAAAACAGGAAGAAAAAATGGTGACTCTGGTTTTTTTTTCCAATAACAAAACTAAACTAGGGAAAAAAAGAAAATTCTGCTGCACAGAAAGAGCAAAAACAGCCAAAATGCCACATTCCAATAAAGATAGTATAGATCATAGAACAACTCAAGATGCTTCATGTCAAAATTTCATAACTTATACTGTTAAAAATGGACCTGGAAAAGTTATAGGACTCATTTTAACATTTGTTCTTAGCCATCTTCTTCATCTTGTTCTACGGCCGTTAGCGCAACCACGAATCACTTCTGATATTGTTGTACGTTTTGTTAAATTGCTTTTGGTTTCGTATTGGTAATTTTTATATATATGATTACTTGTTTCGCAAGTTACTATATTGAAAAAATTTGTTCATATGCAGATTGGAATGCTTATTGGGAACATACCATGGGTACGTGATTCGTTCGACGAAAAATTCATCACAACATTGAATTTTGTAGCAGAATTTGGAATGATTTGTTATATGTTTGTATTAGGAATGGAAATGGATCCATATGTAATATTTAAAGCGCCTACACAACCTGCAATTATAGCTTATGCAGGGATGATATCTACATTTTTATTAGCTTCAACTATAACCCCATTTTTGAATTATTCCAAAACTGCAGATATAGGTTTTACACTTTCTTTATCAATTACCCTTTCTGGTAGTGGGTCTCATATACTAACAAGGATCATAACCAATTTGAAAATCGGCAAATCGGATATTGGAAAGCTTGTTATTGCAGCAGGAGTTCATTCTGATATGATTTCTATGCTTGCAACTTCAATTGGGTATGTTTTTGTTGCTCCAGCAAGTAGAAGTTCTGATGTTTCGGCGCGATTGACCAAGTCCTTAACTATGGGTTCTGCATTGTTGCTGCAAACGATTTTTGCTGCGAAAATTTCACCCATTTTTATGAATTGGGTGAACAATGAAAACCCAGAAGGGAAACCTATGAAAGGTTCACACTTGGTGCTTTCTATTGCATTTATGGTCTTGGTTTGTTCTGCCTCTCCAATTTATGGATATAGTCCTATTTTGAGTGCTTTTATGGCAGGAATTTTTTTACCAAGTGAAGGTAGAGTTTCAAAATGGGCAGTTGGGAAAATTAACTATCTGTTAACAGTGATTTTTTACCCTGTTTTTTTCTTTTGGATGGGGTATCATACAAATTTCAGAAAGTTTCAACCTGGACTTTGGGGAACTTGGGCAAGATTCTTTGTTCTTACTGCAATTGCATTGTTTGGTAAAGTGGTTGGAACTGTAATCTGTGGAGCAATGTTGGGTTACCATTGGCGTGAATCGGCCGAGCTTGGTTTGCTCTTGACTGCGAAAGGTCATTTCCATGTATTCTTGGCCATTCTTTTGAGCATAGTAAGTTCTGTTTTTTTTTTTCCCTTCTTTTCACTTTTGCAATACAAAATAAGATAATAGTTAGTGTCGTTGGACCCAAACTGGCCTAGTTAGTGTGATCGGTTAGCTTGGGACAACTAGTGTTGTTGTCGGACTCGGAATGGTCTGGCTAGTTCGATCGGTTAACTTGGGACCTGGTCAGGAGTCCGAGTCACATTGATGAAAATCTGGCCAAAAACAAAAACTAACAGCATTGGTCATAAAGTGAAGAATATCTAAATTTGATGAACAAAATTGATTGAGTAATGAGTTAAATTTATTGCAGTATGGTGTTACATCGACATCAACAAGTACAATGATGGTAATAGTAGTTTTCTTCACTGTTGTATACACTCCATCAATAGTCATGAGGATCATTCAAAGAGCGAGAAGACGGGCACCTACCCATCGAAGAGCACTCCAAGGGCTTGATCCCACGAATGAGGTTCGAATCTTGTTATGCGTTCATGGACCGCATAATGTACCTGCAACAATCAACTTCATGGAGATTTCTCGAGGACCAGTTGAACCAGGAATTATGGTTTATGTGACCGATATGATTGAACTGACAGACAAAATTGCAGCAACATTGGTGAAAAGTAATGGGGTCGATACAGTTACAGTAACTGATAAGGAAGTAACTGAAATGAGAGATCAAATAACACAGACAATCCAAGCTTATATTGATGAACATGGAAATGGGATCAATACCAGAAGAATGCTGGCTCTTTCTAGCTTTAATGCCATGACTCAGGATATTTGTGGTCTAGCAGAAGATTTAATGACATCTTTGATCATATTGCCATTTCACAAAAATCAAAGGCCAGATGGAACTTTAGATGGGGGTAATCCCGGCTTCCGATATGTCAACCGGAAGGTAACGTTTACGAAATTGTTTAAATTGTTTTTTTAGCCGTAATGCAATGTAATGATGGTTACGTTATTATTAAACTCTGGTTTCGTTTGTTAATGATTGTTCTGGTTCAAAATAGATGCTTAGAAATGCTCCATGTTCAGTGGGGATTCTTGTGGACAGAGGACTTGGATTAGCAGAGAACATATCAACAATGGCAAGATCATTCCTTGTTGCAGTCATTTTCATCGGCGGGAAGGATGACAGAGAAGCTCTAGCATATGCTGGTCGCGTTGCGAAACATCCTGGCGTAAAGCTCACAGTTATCAGATTCTTACTTGATGACAATTCGGAGAACAACTCAAGAAGAGCAGGGTATAGAGTGAATGTTGCAGAGCAAGAAGCAGAGATGAAGCTAGACGATGAGTACTTTGCATATTTCTACGAACAATGCGTTGCAGGAGGAGGACCTGTGTCGTACATGGAGAAACATGTGGCAAATTCTGCTGAAACTTACTCAACTCTGAGATCATTGGAAGGGAATTACGCCCTAATCATCGTCGGAAGAGGAGGGAGAGTGAACTCGATATTGACTGTTGGGATGAATGATTGGCAACAATGTCCAGAATTAGGTCCAGTTGGGGATGTGCTTTCCGGGTCTAGTTTTTCACAAAAGACATCTGTTTTGATCATTCAACAACACCATCTTAGAGGAGATCTAGATGGCGTGGACGATGAATTTTCTATCATGTAAAATAAATTGTCTAGTGTGTGTGATAGATCAAAAACACTTTTAGGTAGGGAAAAAAGGAAAGAAACCAGATTACTTCTGTAGAATGTAGTTTGTAGAATGAAACAAATATGCAATGCAAGTCATCTGTTATAACATTGAATTGTAAGGTCTCATTGAATGACATGAAAAAGATTGTACTGTGTTTATTCTTGAACAAGGATGTTTGTCATTGCTTACAAGCCTTAACATTTTTTTTTTTTTGCCTTAAAAAACAACCTTCCTAGCTGTTTGCCATTGCTTAATTTCAGAGAAAAAAGGCTTTTAAGAATTTTAGGCAAAAACTACAAAATGGTACTTTTTCTTTTCATAAAAAGCCCTTTAGTTTGATCTTTGAAATTATTATATATATTATCCAATTAAATGTCCTGTTTCTTCTTCTCTTTTCAGTACCCTAACTCATTTTAGTCACTTTACATTTTGAGCATACTTAAAATTTGTTTTTCATACATATTTACAAAACACATCGACTGCTTATATATTGCTTTTAGCCAACCTCAGACATACAAAACGCTACTCATTTTTAACATATTAATCGACCAAAGCTCCTTAAAAGTTGAAAGTCAAAAAGCATCGATACTTCTGCCAAACACCCTCTTGGTTGAACTATGATTGAAAGTAAATATAAAAAATATGATGTGCATCATTGCAAAGAAAACAGGATTGGACAGAACAAAATCAAATTTAAAGGATACTATATCAAGAAAGAGAGAACCAGAAGGTCCAGAAACAAGGGAAACACACGTTGAGAGAAAAATATGATCACATAAAGGTTCAAATCCAAGACAAGGTTTAATAATTTACACTGGCATTAGTTTCACTAACTTCTGTAGCAAGATTAACATTTGATTTGTTTCCTAAAATCCACTGGATAATTTTACAACCAGCTTCGACAAAGCTTATCAAACCAACTATCAAGCAGAATCAACTAACAGCCAAATTAAAAGCCGAAAGCTAGTAGTCTCCAGAAAACTTTGCCAGCTCAGCCTACAAGCAAAAAATTAGATGCAACAAATCAGGGTTGGAAACAGCATTTCTTGAATTAGACGAAAAGAAAAGCTAGAAAGTACATATTAGTTCTTTCCTTTTATCAAAAAATATGCAAAGACGATAGCAAATTAGACAACAATATACAAACAGCCAATGGAAACTAGATAGTCATTCCAAGAAAAATATACAAGATAAATCTAACTCTCAAGCAGAATTTCATATAAGATTTCAACCTATAAATGAGTAGACACTGTATTTGATCAGAACTTCATCTACACTTTCTACAAGGGTAGATTATTCTGGCACAAAGTAGCAAATTTGAAAGAATAATCAAATTCATCCTTGCCAAAAGATATACCTAGATGACATACCCTAAAAGAAATTGTACTAGCTCTTTATATTAAATTTGTTTACAGCAACATGCACGTATACAGAGATTCTGCAAAAATCTACCTTGGGTCAGCCATAGATTAATTTACGTAGGTCGAGTAGGAATTAAGGAGGCAAAAACTATCTCAAAACAACAACTAGGACAAGTTAGAACAAATTATCCAAGAAAAAACAATGCTACAAGTTTTAGGGGACCAAACTTCGTTAGCACAAACTATCCACAAGGACGCCTCAAAAATCAGGAATGCACACAAAACTTCGTCAAGGAGGAAAAAAAAAAGGAAACAGCGATGATATTGAAATTGATGGTTAATAAAAGGAAATTTCATACCTCAAATCCGTCCTTCAAATGGTCAAGTTCCTTGTCTAGATCGCTAATCGCCTGGTTATAAGCTTGCATTGGTGAAGATTGGCTAGTTGTATGAATCTAAAAGAAAGCATATCAAATAGGTTCAAATTAAAAAGCCAAAATTTTTATCAAAACCACCATCTACATTTAAACTCACCAACATATTCAACTAAAATTTTTTTGAAAAATATGCATTCTCAATGTGCACACTGAACCTACTACTTATCCAGTTGCCCATTCTACTCTAAATATTGAATCTTCTCAAGACTTAAACAAAAAATAATACTAACCCTGACAAGGATTTTATATTGGAGAGGATGAGGGAGCTTGTATCCAGCAAAGAGAACATTTTCATCTCTGTGCAATTGCCTAATCAAACCAATAGAAGCCCATGCAAGAAATTAGAAGCTGATTAAGCTACAATCAACTAAAAACAAAACAAAAATTAATTAATTAAAAGTAGGAGAAGGAGAAGAAGCTGTAAATACATGCGAAGCATGTTGCCGATTGTGTGGTCTTCTCGCTCAATTGTAAAAGTCGCAGCATTGATTATCTTTGTGTCCCTCTCGTACGAAACCCTAACAAAGGAAGATTAAGGCTTTGAAGACCCAAAAAAGAAAAGAATAGTGGGGATGCTGAGTTGAGACGTGAAATTACTTTTTAGTGCCTTCAGGGACAACGAAACGCTCATAACGATCAGGGGCATTCATTGTCTCCTTCTTCCTTGAGCTGCTCCTTGTTCCGGTGGTGTATGCTCTGCGGAATACAGAATACTGAGCTTCTGCTTCTGTTTCGGCTTGTGCTATATATTAATAGCGTTTACAGGAACCGAAACGACGTCGTAGTTCCCAATTGCCTTTGTTTCAGTCAACTCGTGGTGAGCGATGACTTAAACGGTGTCGTATTAAAAAAACTATAGATCCTAGAACATGTAATTTTATCTCAAAAATTGATATTTATTTAATATGTGAAAGTACACTCACTCATACCACTATTTGATTTGATTTATTAAAAATGAAAATTATATATCAATCAGAGTGTGACCTGATTGGTCATCTGACGGCTACTTCATATATTCATTTATGTGTACAATTAAGGAAAATATTGCAATAAGGCCATTCTTCTCCATTTTGATCTTGATGGTTTTGCATATATTGTCCTCTTTTTCTTTGAAGATTCTTCTGGTTTTTTCGAAGGATTGGTGAGTTTTGAAGCACTTCAAACTGAGTTGCTCCTAGAACTAGAATGCAGCAATTTCCTTTTCTCTTTAGATTCCAAAGAACTCATCAACTATACTCATATTTATCTGGCAAACTAATTATAATTTTTTGACTACCTTTGTATCGGAGATTTCTTCACTATACCCCTGCATCTGATTTCACAATCTCGATCACTTTCGAGAAATACCCCTTCAAACCTTTTTGCAGGTCCCTGAAAACCTTTAGGAATGCATCCCAGGCTTCTTCAGATTTGGTAGCTCCAGTTATTTGCAGAAACAACCTTTCTGCAACCCCTCTTCTGCCAGTTTCTTTGTTTCCTCTGCTGTTAATGGTTGCTCAGTAGCAAATTGAAGATAAATCCATTCTCGATATCCCATAATCCCTGCATTAGCAGCAGTAATTTTACACATCACAGTTTTCTCCTGCAAATTTGGGTACCTTCTGCACCATACTTTAGCAAAAATGTACAATCCTCTGATACCAATTGTTCAAGCAATTTAAGAAGGCATATAAGAGAGGTGTTTATCAGAAAAGATAAAAAATAGAACTTTTATTCTAAAAAACTGGGATATCAGTACAAAGACAAGAAAACCTATTTATGAGTAATACAAAACTGACCGTCAATATACATCTACTGAAAAAAGTAAAATTCACTGCCTGCTCTTTCCAACTGGGACAACTGAATTCAAGACATAACTTTAAGCTTACCGTAATGTATTCTACCACCATACAAGAAAGAGAAATAAATCTTTCAACAACTCGATGGGTTGTCCAAAAGCTGCCTGAATGAGATATATCAAGCTGGTCTGGCCAATGCAAAACGGGTATCCAAATTAACTGTCATCAATAGCTCTACTGTAACTACCTCATTTGGACGAGGGACCTTGGGGCCACGTTCGAAGAAACCTGCTTGCCAATAGTTGAAAATGTAGAATATCATCTCAAGCTGTTGAATAAAATTCTAGAAAGAGCAAAAGAACTACTGCTTACTTACCAGGGGAGAGCTTTTTTCCACCATAAAGCTCCCTCGCTATGGGATTGGTTGCCCAATGATTCACACCTATACGGCTTGTAGGTTGGAACCCAACTATTTTACCATCAGTTGATAATACAACCTAAATTGCAAGAAAAAATAATGGTATCAAACGGCAACTCAAGAATGATAATACAAGACAAACACAAAAATATGATTTCTGGTGCTATAAGAGTGATGTAAAAACGATTTTCGCATAAGTTCAGAAGCACTGGCAAATTATTAAATTTTTAACATTTGTTAATGATAATGTAATTAAAGAAACAAGATGATGGAGCATATTCCTGTTAGAATGAGTTAAGATAAGATACAAAATTGATTTGAGATTTCACTAACCAACCTGATAACTAGCAATTTCTCGTCCAGATGATTTTATGTCTTCATCTACTTTCTCTATGGGAAAAGAAGTTGAATTTCCTTCAATACTGAAATGAGATTTGTCCATCACTTTCAAGTATTTTGGAACTTCTCCAATCCAAGCACCATTGTTCTCATCTGTGACTATATCACCATGCCAGCCATATCCATCCTTGATCTTCTTCACAACCAGAATGCAAAATTCTTGCAACTATCCTCATATGGGAAAAGGTTTGGTTTAGTTCCAAAAAACAGAAAGAAGTTGAAAAGGAAATAAAAACATTCAAGAACAATGTCAAATGCCCATAAGAACATTGAACTGATATAAAGAAAAGGTAATAAACCTAGTATTAGAATAGAATATTTACTGCACATGTACCTTTTCATTATCCAGGGATTCATTCACTGCATACTCAACTTCAGCTGATGGAGGAGACCCCAATTCTTTAGCATACATTTCTCCTTTGCGCGGACCAGGAAACAAAAACTGACTGAGAGCACTAATTGTGATTAGAAAAATTCCACTTGCAAGGCCAACTGACAACATTTTGAACAAAGAAGAACTATCCTGTAACAACAGCGACAGATTAACAGAATTATCATAAACAGTACCATAATATTTTTATTTCTTTTACTCTTTTTCTCCTGGCCTTCCTATTATAATTCCTTCATCTCCTATAAAGCATAATGAAACTTTCGGCCAAAGATCTTCACTTAACAAAGGGGTCACACATAAGATAGAATTGAAATACCTTTCTGTTGGAAGAATTGGTAAAATATGCAGTGGAATGACATGATAGCTCTTTATTTGGCAATGAGTATACATCTTCAAAGTACATATCTAGAATTTCAGCCAATCCAGCCTACAGAACAAGATAATCTAAACTCAGAAATAGAATGGATTGATCTCATACAACATAAAATAAAACACAATGAATCACATCGACCACTAGGACTCATCAAAACTTAGAAGATCGTATTAGGCCAGAAATTGCTAGTGTAAAAACTCGTCTAACATAAACATCATCGTACACTACATGACCAGCAGAAGTGAGAGTCCGAGAGACTTCTGTTCTTTTCAAACAAACACTAGAAGTCATGCACAGTCAGAAATCAGGACAAAAGAATAGACTGTGCACCATCGAAATCAAAATCCTAATATGAAGGAAAGAATAGTGTACCATTTGGGAGTGGGTCAGAAGGACTTCCCACCTATTCTCTGCAGATTTTGTCCAGCCCTCAAATTTTACATCTTCAACTTTGTTAGTGTCAATTTGTAGCTTGTAAGCTGGTACATACTCACTTGTCCAAGCACAGAACTCAGGTCCACCTATTTTTTCCAACTTCGAGTGTGCCAGTGGAGCCCACCAATTGTTTTTGGGCCTCATTTTCACTCCCTTAAAACTTTCCTTGGTTGAGTTAAAATTTTCAAGCAAACTCTTGGCATTTTCTACTATTTCATCTTCAAGGAATTTATAAATGACAACACAAGAATCTTTGGACGTGATCTTTCTTTGCCTCTGAAACCAACTGAAGAGACCACTAACGGATTTCCCAAGAAAATTATCTCCAGTGTCTTGAAGAGCAGCTAAGCAAACAGCTTCTGCAAGCACGGAGATAACCTGTTCATCCGACGAGCTGATAAAGAAAGATGCAGGAACCTGCTTATATGAAATGCATAAGAGAACTCAACCTACATAAATATTAATATGATATCAAAAAGTGCATATACCAACATCGAAAAACTAACAAAAAAAAAAGGCATAAAAAAGATCAAAATGGGCCAAACCAACCTCTCTTGGGTTTTCAAGATCCTCCATATTTCTTTCTGTGCCAGGCCTAAACACAAAGAGCTCAAAGTTCCACAGCTTTTGTAAAACAACTTGTCGAAATGTCATGGCAAGTATGTTTTGCAATGGAGCACCGGATAGAATATCTTCAGTGAAAGCTTTTTTCAGTCTCCCAGCTTTCTCTTTCACTTTCTTAGCAGGTAAAAACTGTTGAAACCAACCAACTTGCATAAAAATAGAATTCACATTCAAGAAAACAAATTCTATATTCAAAGTTTAAAACTTTTATACTTCATCCAAATCAATCTGATATTAATAAGACTTTTCTACATTTAAGAAATATATATAGCAGCATTGAAGCAAAATTTAAAATAAAAATTTGTAAAATCAAGTAATGAAATGTAATTGAAGAAAATCATGTAATGTAATCGCCAATATTGCATTAGCCATCGAATTTATTAAATTGAGTGAAATGGAGAATAATATCTAATTACAAAGAATTCAGAACCAAATACTGGAAATGAAACTGACCAGTCGAGTAGAAATGGTGGCGTGCTCATCCCCAGGACCAGGGAACACAGTTTCAACGACCATGGCATCGACGCCGGAATCAATATGCTCAGCGGCAGCTTGACCACCATCGGCGGCAGCTGCAGTAAGAGCTTGCTCGAAGCTAACGCCACCAACTAAGCTGAGCCGAGCCAAGTCATTCTCAAAGGTTCTAACACAAGGAAGGGTTTTTTCATTAGACTCTGCTATGAACTGCAGAACTGCTTCTTCTTGTTGTTGAGTGGATTTTGGAACAGTGCAGAAGAGGACCGGAAAGGAATTTCTGGAATTGGTTAGTGACGATATGGGAAGGGAAAATTTGGGAAGTGTCTTTGCTTTGGAGAAGAGGAAATGAGTTGCCGGAGATAGAAGAAGAGTGGGTGCTGAGAGAGCGGTGGATTGAGCAGGTGTAGGCATTTTGATTTTGAGATTCTGATGACGACGGCGGGAACGGCGAGGGTTGCGCGGAATTAACGGCTTGAAACGGTGGGACTAAGCAGGGTCAAGGAGTCAAATATCATATATA
>CATIWJ010042465.1:0-11798 GCA_949640765.1 Croton laevigatus | reverse complement strand
GATGATGAAATGGAAGAGATTGAAACTTTCGCAAAGCTCGCGAAACAATGTCTTAGAACTATTGGGATTAAAAGGCCAAGCATGAAAGAAGTGGCTGATGAGCTTGGAAGGTTGACAAAGTTGCATGAGAGTTCATGGAATCATGAAAACGGTGAAGAAACTGAGCATTTATTAGGTGATTCTACTTTTCAAACCTCCATTGATATTGAGATAAACCAACCTGAGACTTTTAGTTTAAGAACTTTTGATATTGAATATCCTTCAGATAGCATTTGAATTGCTCTTTTTTGTGTTCATTTGCTAAATTAATTGTACTTCTTTTGTGATAATTATAAATTAATCTCAAACTCATCAAATTCAAGCATTTACTAATATTTTTAATCCTATTAATTAATTCATAAGAGTGTTTTTCATATCATTTTTAATGGTAAAAATTTATACTACCTCCATTAAAAAAAAAAAAGAAAAATGGAGAATTTTACTATTTATGTCCAATACCAACTTTCTCTAGTTTTTGTAGCACATCCTCGTTATAAATTATTGTACCTAACAAGGTGACAGTTAGGGGTGTGCATCGGTCGGGTTCAGGTCAACCCGAACCGAACCCGAACAACCCGATGACCCCGAAGTTTGCTCATATAACCACCCGAATCGAACCCGATGGAAGATCGGGCCCGTACCGAATAACCCGAAATATTCGGGCCCAATCTCCTTCAATTCGAACAACCCGAATTTCCATTTTTTTTTTTTTCAATTGGAAAGAAATTTAAATTCTACAAATTCTAACACTAATATTTGAATCATCTATTGTCTGATTCTAAATTAGAATTTAGATGAAATAATATGAATACTATAATTTTAATACCTTTTCCTCAACAAGAATAACATATAAACTTATTAATTCATTTCCTTTTTTGTTCAAGCACTTCCACATTCTAGAGATCCTAACTCTAATCTTTGAATTATTTATTGTCTAATTCAATTCATCAAGTAAAGGAAAACCAGAACAAGATCAACAGGAGTATCCAGAACCAAAAGTAATAGCCTTCAACAGTTGCGCCAAATTACAAACCAAAGCAAAAAAGGGAAACAGTGAGGCGAGACCGAGAAGGAAAATTAACATCAAATACAAGTTTTAATACATGGAAATAATTCAATCACAGCAAACAATAAACATAATCCAAGTTTCAATACACGGAAATTAACATCAAATACCAGAAATCACAATATGAAATCATTTAACATAGTTTCAATTTGAAAAAAAAAAATGAAACATGCCTCAAACCAGAGCAGCTCTGACGGTGAAGGATCAGGCCGGAGGAGTGATCGGTGATGGTGGACGTCGACTGTTGCTTGGCTTGTGGAGTGGCGGCGGAGGTGAGGCGAGAAGGGAAGGAGAGAAGAAGGAAGATCGGGGCTGCTGGGCTGTCTGACGGTGAAGGATCGGGACGGAGGAGTGGCCGGTGACGGTGGGTGAACGTCGACTTGAATGGCGTGCGGCGTGCGTGACGGAGGTGAGGAGCAGAAGAAGGGGAGGAGGAGAGAAAGATAGGGGCGGGCTGCGGCTTGGAATGAGACGAAGAGAAGAAAAGAATTAATTAGGTTTAGGCTTTGTTTGTTTGTTGTTGGGTTAAAAACGGTGTAGTGTTGCTAAGGAGGTTCGGGTTGTTTGGTCGGGTTTCGGTTTTGTGAGGTTCGACCGACTAACCCGAATAACCCGAAATTTATAATATTTTACACCCGAACCGAATAACCCGATTCGGTCGGATTAATCAGGGTGGGTCAGTTTTTGCACACCCCATCATGTGCATAGCTTCAGTTTTCCTCTGTTATATTAGGCCTAACAACTGTTAAAAAAAAAATATTAGTCCTAACAAGTAACAATTGATGTGAGCAAGTAATTTTCTATGTGAAAGTGAATGTTTGCATCAATACATGTTGCTCGTCCCATTCTTTGTTATACAAGTAAGCAAATGATTTTTAACCCAAATAATTAGAATAATATACCTCTCCAACCAAATGTTTGGAATTACAACAATGGAGGTCCCTTTAATGGGTTTAATTTATAATTGTATAATTTGAAAATTATAATTGGATTTAATTGAAATTATGTAATTTGAATATTATAATGGAATATAATCGTAACTATAAATGGTCACAAGCAAGGTCGGCCCTGGGCAGGGGCAGGAAAAGCGCTCACCTAGGGCCTATAAAAATTTTAAATTTTTTTTTAGGGTATGAAGGAAACAATTTTAAAAGTAAAAATAATTTGAAAAAGAGTCTTAGTTTACAAAATAATATAAAAATGGTAACTTATAATAATAATAATAATAATAAAAGATTCTTAGTAAATTAATTGTGCAAAACTAACTACCTAACTCATATAAAACTTAAAAAACGATCACACTCTCATCTAGAGCGAGTGTATTACACTCTCCATTCTATAAATATTTTAAAAAATTAATATTAATTAACAACACACATTAAATAATTAAAAATTCAATAAAAAAATTTTAAAAACACATTTCAATTAAAAAATTAATTTATTATTCTATTAATGTAAATTTTTAAATTTTTTAAAAAATAAAATTTAAAAATTTTTAATATATATTATAATTTTCCCAAATTTAATATTATATATTATAAAAAACGATAGTAATATTGATAGCATGCAAATACAACATACTTTTGGTTCCTAATATTATGCTTATTTGATGTTTATTATACTTAAATGTGAGTTTTTAGTTGCTTTTATATATTTTGGTTAGGAATTACTAAATGTGATGAAAATGAAACATTTTGAGTATATCTAAGGAGTTTTTTATCAAAGGAACCATTGTCAAAGTTTTCTTGGACGTTTTTCTATGCTACTAGTAGTGAATCTTGGGCAAGGCTAATGGACAGAGGATGAATTGCAGGTTGATATAAATTAAGCCGTTGGCCCACATTTTCGACAACTTTTTTAGACGTAATTTATAGCTTAGGAATGAGATTTGAATATTATTTTAATGCTCAATTGTGTTATATTTATGTGAGCCCTAATTTTAAAAATTATATAAGTGTGTTTTAGGTCTTTTGGGAGGTATTCTGGAACAGCCTCTTCCTAGTATTTTTTCTAGATTCCTTACGTTTTCTCCATAGCCATTTAAGGCTAAACTCATCCATTCAGCAAAGGGTTAATTCAAAGGCGATTTTCTTCATGTCTGTGAGATATTAATGATTTTATCTTTACTTTTTAATTCCTATTGTATTCATGCTTTTACTGCAGCTTATTGGAAAAATATATCCTTAATATATTTTATTAGTTAATTGATCTGGCCAGTTATTTAATTGATAGGATGCATATATCTAGTCAATGAGATTAAATCCGTAATTGTTTAGTCAAGTTGATGCAAGTAGCGATTGGTATAACTTAATTGTGACTAGGCTTTTGGGTTATATTAAGTAATTGCATGATCTAATTTAAATGGGTTCTCATAAAATTTGTTAGCTAGGATCTTTCTAGTGTTCATTGCAATTGAAAAATTAAAATCATTTATCATACTTAGGGTTGTTTGTTAGTTAGGAATTATTATTAGATCGTATCTTAATAGCCTATTAATACGGAAAGATTGGTTGGATTGACGTTTTTTCTGACTATAACTTGTCTGTAATGTGAAATTATTAAGTTATTTTAGAGTCAATGATCAGACGTAAAAATTGCGTACTGAGAATTATACATTTGGCTGTATTCGTTTTCCATTGTTCTTAATTTTAATTCCCGTTGCGTTTTCTTTTAATTATTTATTTTGTTCAATTCAAAATCCCTCTCTTCTACTTTAGCACTTTAGGAATAAACTTAACCAGTCTCTGTGGGATCGACCATGCTCTTTGCAATATAAAAAATCTTTAGAGTAGGTTAATTTATTTTTGGTAGTTTCGACTCTCATCAAATTTTGGCGCCGTTGCCAGAGACTGTTGTCTAACGTTTTGTTTCTTTAGTGCTTTATTCATGAATTTTCTAAGTCATCATCAGAGGATTCTTGATGCTTTTTATCAACATCATAATGATCCTTTTTGTTCTATTTGGGATAGATTTAATGGACTTGTAAGATTCAAATTAAAAATTCAAATTGCAATCTAATTATTCGCTTCATTAAGGGGTTAGATAAACCAATAATAAATTGGGTGGATAATGGAATTATATCCACTGGTAGTGCATTAATGTATAGAAGCCATGAGAAAAGAATATATTTATTTAATGACATGACTGAATTTAATTATAATGCAGGTATGAGTAATAATCACATCCTTTCACAAGTTTCATTTGAGTGTGAAAGAAAGATAAGAGCTATAATGGAAGTGACAGAAAGCTTGATGCGAACTCTACAAGAATAGACCCAAGCTTTTCAAGCTGAGAATCAACCTTTTACTGACATGAATCCAGCTAAATATCATACTGATTGAGATGAAAGTGAGCTTCAAGCTGAGGTTGAAGAACAAGCTAATTGGGTTAATTAAAACTGGTCTAGGGATGCTTCCATGTCAATTTATTTCTTGCGCTGCTATGTTATTACTTGCTATTTGAGTAATTGTTACATCAATTGCATGTGGAAAACCCAATAGAAATCACCTATATAAGTATAGAGTGGGGCTGCTCCTATGATATAATGACATAATCCACTTTTGATTGGGTTGCAAGAACTTCATATGAATCCACATGTAGTATTCTCATTTAGTGGATCGATCCAATACACTGTTCTCTAATATATATTATGTATTTCTAATCGATATCATATATCCTATGACCAGTAAAACAATATCATCTCATAGAGTACATACTAATTTTAGTTCATTATCATTCCCATGATAATAATCGACTAGGAATATTTTAGAATAGTATTTCATTTAACTCTTTAGATTTTACTATCCAGATCACGTATTTGATAACTAAAGTAGAATTTCTATTCAAGGAAATTCACCAAATTACATTGCGTAGGAAATATAAAATGATTAATTAAATTCTCATTAATTAAAAATTCAGATACAACGAGTTGAGACTAGAGCTAACACTAACAATTTCGTCACATGTATACTGCAATTTATACACCATCCATACGAAATATGAAATTCATTAAGAGTTGTTTAACTCATCATCTCATAAAATGCAACCTAGCACATCCACACTATAGAATAGGACATAATTTAGTCCTATTAGAATTGACAAGTGACTTGTTATTATGCATATGAACCTATATCATGGGATCTCTAATCACATAAGTTAGGTTACCATCATTGTTAATTTCTAAATTGGCTCAAGTCTTATTCTCTTTGAGGTTTCAAGAGTTAATTTCTTTCCAAAATGTTTAGTCAGAGGATTGGCCAAATTCATTTCTGACTATGCATAACTAATATAGATTATTCTTGTTAGTGTAAACCCTAGCCCTAACTCTTTCTAATTGGATATGTAATTTATTTATGAGAATATAATTCATCATTTTTATTTTTTCTATACATTTTAATTTGATAAATTTCTTTGAATAATGATTTTACTTTAGTTATCTGATACATAATCTAGATAGTAAAATTTAAAGCGATAAAACAATAATATTCTAAACATGCGAGTAATAATAAATTAAGACTATTATGTACTCTATGAAATGGTTTTGTTTTATAGATCATAGAATATGGGATATCAATTAAAGATGCATAGTAAATGTTAGTGAATAGTGTACTAGATCGATCCACTTGATGAGAATACTTCATGTGAGGTTGGTCATAAGTATTTATCAAGCAATGCTTACAATTGAATCCTTAGACCTGAAATTAATATGGGTTCTTAGGTGATTTCTTGTATGTTTTGATGTATACCTAACATACCTATAAAAGGGTGATAAGTATGGATATGGTTAGGTATGCTGGGAATCATACTTAGAAACATGAGTAAAGTGAGGGGATTGCAGCTCTCTTTATGAGAGAGAAAATATCATTGGCTAATTGATTAGTGAGACCGAATAGTGTATGGCCATACCTAAATAGGATGATAAGTATTATCATCTACCTGTTTTAGTCACTATCACTGAACAATCAATAAAATAAATTATCAAGAATAAAGGTAACCAATGACATGTCTTATGCTAATCATTGATATAGGTAAAGGCAAAGGGCTGCATAACATAGCTATAGGCTTTATCGATTCATAAAAATGATACCCATTTCAATTTGGGTGGTTATAACATCTTCATAAAAACCAATTATAACTTATGGACTTAAATGATATTTGGATTCATTGCCAACATTGAACAGGCCTTTTAGATCGCACACATAAAAGGATTTGGGTTAGATTTGAAAGCTTATATAATTAGGCTCAATTAATTGATTAATTAAAATGTTTAATTAGTTGTATCAATCCCTATTTAGAATAGAGGTTTAGACCAGTCGGCCAGCCGTTAGGTTTTGAAACTAATTTATCCGTTCGATTTGGAGGGTGAACCGAATAAAGATTCAATTTTTATTTTGGTATTATTATCGTATGAGATATGATAATATAAGTGAATTATGTTTTTAGTATATTTGATATACTAAAATCGAAAATCTCATTGCTATCTTATTCTATCCTTGGTTTTCGAAATACAAAAACAAAAATAGAATTTTCATTGGCAATGTGGAGACCTAATACCAAAAATCATCTATCTATCTATTAGTGATTTTTATTTTTTGTGAATATAAGTGACAAAACAATAAACCTCTAATGATAATTCTGCTTTTCATTTACCAAATGTAAAACGATAAAACCTTCTAACCTTTCTATTCTTATTTTTCATTTTATGTAAGAAAAGATTGGTAAACTTAAAATTATTTTCAGTTGGTAAAGAAAACAAAAAACGTTTCGTTTATAAAGTAGAAGGTCAAACCAAAACTCTCATCATCCCTTCTTCTATTATTCTTTTGTTTTCAAACGTCAGAACAGAAAGCAAAATCAAAAATTATTTTCGATTGGCTGAAGGGAATAACAAAAGTTTCCAGTGCTAGCACGTTACAATATTTCCCTTGATCCTGTGTGTGTGAATAAAGAGGGGAGTTGTCATTTGCATCCCTGGTCATTCTGTTCATAAAAAAAATTCCATAGGTAGACTTCCAGCAATCTAGTTTAAAGTACGCTTCAAAGATATATCCTTAAACATCCTTGATTTGATTGGATTAATAGAAACTATTTTAGAGTTGTTTTTCCATATGTTAATTGCTTCCATTGTTATGTTTATGTAAAAATTTTGTATTTGATTCATTCCTTGCATTTGGGAAACCCAACAATTCCATCTTTTAGCAATTGCTTCACAATGTTGTGTTTCAAACGAATGTGTCTATTCTTTCTATTGCAAATCTTATTCTTAGCAATAAGGATGGCTACTTGGTTATCAAAATGCATGGAAACAGAAGGTGTTGGCTTTAATCCTAAAGTAATACCCACCAAAAAAATTTTCAAACATTCAGCCTCATTGCCAACCAAATCTAAAGCTCTGAATCCATTGTAGATTTTTGCTATTATAGTTTGTTTGGCTTCCATGTTATAACACCACCACCAAAGGTGAATACATAGCTACTAGTGGATATATCTCATCTGAATTTGAGATGCTAGTATACCAGAATTCTTGATACGTCTCAAATGTTTCATTAATTTGACTATAATTGTCCAATGATCATCATTGGGATTATGTGTATACCAACTCAACCTACACATAGCATAAGCTATGTCAGAACTTGTAAAATTCATCAAGTGCAACAAACTCCTAATAATCTGTACATATTTGAATTGAACCACTCAATCACTAGTATTTTTCTTTAATTGAACACTAAAATCATAAAGGGTACTCACTAGATAGACATCAAAATATCCGAACTTATTAAGAAGTTTCTCTACATAGTGTTCTTATGTTAGCAAAATACTATCATTCTTCATTATGATTTTCACACACAATATCACATTGGCTTCACACATAGCTTTCATATCAAACTTGGAAGATAGGAAACTTTTTGTTCTATGTATTACTTCAATACTAGAACTAAAGATAAGTATATCATCCATATAAAGACATATAATTACACGATCATTATCAAATATTTTGTATACTCACATTTGTCAACATCAAGATATGAAATGTCAACACTCATCAAAACATGATTAAATTTCTCATGCCACTGTTTAAGTTCTTGTTTTAACTATATAAGGATTTGATCAATTTACAAACATTCTTTTCTTGTCCCGGCACTACACAACCTTTAAGTTACACCATATAAATTTCTTAATCTAAATCTCCATTCATAAAAGAAGTTTTAACATCAATTTGATGGATAAAAAGTTTATGAATTAAAGCTAAAGCTGTAACATTATACACACACACACACACACACATATATATAAGTAAATTTTTCTACAAGAATAATAAGTCAAGTATTTAGAGTTAGTTTGGGAAGTTAGATATTATGTAAACAGTAAATGCAGCAGCATTTGACCAACTTTGGGAAATTTTAGATTAAGATAAAAAAGGAATTTTATGAAATACAAAACGTGAAAATTGTAATTAAATATATCTAAAATAATCCTAAGAATCAGTTTGGACACAAAGTATACACGTAAGGAGTTATGTCCAATTTTAGCCAGATCCGCATAAGAATGACTTTGTAGATAATGTTGGAGTACAGAAACTGTAACACCCCATCCCGGCTTAAGAAGAGCCTTGACGGAATGCCACGCGTCAATAAATATAATAACTAATTTAAACTAAATATTCATCACTATAACATCATTGCACATATAGCGTTCATGAGCCAACTACTTAATTTACATAATATTCGTAAAAGTATAACTATATACATGTCAAACTAACCGCATACACTTATAAAATATTACAAAATACCAAACTCAAATATTCACCTCTTGCTGCACTTCTGATGATGAACAGCAGATCTTCTAGCTCTCGCTAAATCACTCCTTAACCTGCGAGTTACAACATATAACTCGCTGAGCATGTTTGCCCAGTGGGTACTTTATTTATTTGACACAAATCGAAATCAAGGTTAAGAAACTCAAAGCTATTTATTCACAGCAAATATTATTTGCTACTATAATAATTTATTTACTAACTTACTGCCTGACTTTCTTTTCTGTATTTACCAAATTTTTTTATCTCAGATTTATTATTATTCATTTATTTGTATTATTTTCACTCTACAAAGTATTTCGGTAGACTAATAAGGGTAAGACAAATTAGACATCGGTCCCTAAATATTTTGGGCATCCACCCTTTGATAAATGAATATGGGTATCCACCCTTAATATAAGATATGGGCATCCACCCTTTGATAAATGAATATGGGCATCCACCCTTAAATGCGCAGATGCTAGTATGATATCATACTTTTATTATTACTAGTTCTGACCCGATACTAAGTAGATATTGTATTTAAACTTAATAAATTATGATTTAGTTCCGACTCTTAATGATAATTTTACATTTATTATAACCCAATTTACTATTTGCTAACTAATAAATATTTTTTTAATGCAATATCGATATTCCAATATAGTTAATACAAATATCACAAGTATATAAACCAATAAAATTCATAGTTCGAGTACTCAATATAAACAAATAAGTAAAGTTCCATACCTGATTTAAGTTTGCTAATAGCTAATTCTCCGTAAATTCTTAATTCCTCCTCTCTTTCCTTTTATTTAGACCTTAAAAATAATTTTTAAATATTTAAAATATTTTTTAGTAACCCTATATAAATTATTTTAGGCCTCTAATTAATTAAAATCTCAAAATAATTCTAATTTAGTAACTAAAATAGGCTGTTGGACCTCTAATTGAAGACTTAAAATAAGTTCAGGTGTTAACCTAGCAATAAGGGTAACACTAAAAACTAGGAAAACTTTGGGGGCAGCGCTGCAATAAGCTGAAACTTTGGGCACCGAAACAGATATCCGCCTATCGAAACAGTGTCCTTTTGGACAAAACGTATGCCCTTCATGCGTTTCAAGCTTCTTCTTCGCCCGGTGGGTCTGCAACTCGGGTTTTCCCGACCAGACTTGACCCGAAGATTACCAGCAACTCCGGCAATGACAGGCGGCAAGGCAGGTACCGATCTCTTCCTCTCGGCATCGCCGGCCTTTCCCCGATCTCAGAATCGACATACAGTGGTCCAGGCGTCCAGAATGAACTTCGAAAGGATACGGGTTACCCGACTGGAAATCAATTTTCCGGCAATCGGTCAGCGGATTTCTCGGTCTAAACGTGATTAATAGGTTCCCAGGGGTTGTTTTCTGGTATTAGTATTCAAAAATAATAGAGGAAATCAAAAGTTGGTGTTTTAATTTTTTTTTTTCTTTTTCTTCTTCCTCAATTTCCCTCTATTTCTTTGTGATTTTTTTCTGTTGTTTCTACTGTTTATGCACTATTTTATACCTCAAATTTTCTTGCTCCTCAAACCTTTCTACCCTAAGCTTCCATTTGTCTCTCACTTGTCTTCCTCCCTTAACACTTACGTTTCCCTTCTTTTCTTCATTCCTTTTCATTTTTCATTTTTTTTCATTATTATTATTATTATTATTATTGTCAACTAATCACATATATATATATATATATATTTAAATTCCAAAATTACCGTCTAGTTCTTCAATCGATTTTCGCTCTCCATTTTACCACCAAAATTACAACTCGGTCATTTCGACAGATTTTCGACGGTCGGGATGTGACAAAAACTCCTTATTTGTGGTAACTATTAATTTAATGAATTTCTTTTCAAACTCTGTTAAAAAAAAAAAAAAAAAAGTCTGCCAATAAATTTGTATTCCATCAAATGACAGGGAATTTTTCTAGTCCTTCTATTCCCTTAAATATGTTGTCACAAAAATGTTTAAAATAAATACACATTTGAATAACTTAAATTTTACATTTACATATTATTATTCCAACAAACATCAATCATAATTTTACAATCAAAAAAATATTTTTTAGACAATTATTTTACAATATTAGATTGTCTCACCAAAATATGATCATTGAAGACTAAGTAACTTTTTAAAACAAATGAATTATGAATAAAATGAATTCTAATCCACAACCAAAGAAACGACATCTCGTTCTCTCTCTTCCCATTTCTTTTGATGTCCATATTTGTTACTACCGTAATCGGACGGTCAATTTGAGGGTACCAATAAAAAATTCTCATCTCAAATATTCAATTTTCATTGTAACGAATGCAAGTTGTGAAAATTGGGTGACAAATTTTAAAAAGTACTTATGCCATGGTTGAGCCAAGGAAAAAGATGAGTATAATTACTTTTTAGTTCTTGAACTCTTAAAAATAGGGATGTTCATTTTCGGTTAAGATCAAACCGATTTTTAAATCGAACCGACAAATTAACACCGAAAACCGAATCGAAATTATATAAAACCGAACCGCTATTATCGATTCGGTTCGGTTCGGCCAAAAACCGATATATATAGAACAAACCAATTCAACAATATTTCATCAAATCAAATCAAATGAAACCAACCTATTCAAAAATATTCCATCAAACAAACCAAAATACAATTCAATCAAACCTAATCTATCCATCAAACAAATCAAATCAAATTAAACAAACCTATTCAAAAATATTCCATCAAACAAAGCAAAATACAATTCCATCAAACATAATCCATCCATCAACCTATTCCATCAAATCAAGTTTATGGCTTAAAATAGAGAAGTTGATTATAAACTTGAAGTTTGTTTACTAAATTGGTCGAATATAAGTCATATTCTTATATTAC
>CATIWJ010042463.1:0-16912 GCA_949640765.1 Croton laevigatus | reverse complement strand
TTTGGTGGAGTAATTTTATATTATAGTATAATGATTAGAAGAATAAGGGTATTTTGGGATAAAAGTAAAGAAAATATGTGTTTCCTTAATCCACGTGTAAAAGGAATCTTTGCTATATAAATGAAACGGAGGGAGTATTATTTTTTATTGGTATTGGTGAAAAAGTAAGTTTTTTAAAGAGTTAGTAATTATTTATTATTATTTCTGTATTGGTATTGATGAAAAGTGGGTTTGT
This sequence comes from Croton laevigatus, assembly GCA_949640765.1. Taxonomy (NCBI): domain Eukaryota; kingdom Viridiplantae; phylum Streptophyta; class Magnoliopsida; order Malpighiales; family Euphorbiaceae; genus Croton; species Croton laevigatus. The sequence continues at coordinate 16,677 of CATIWJ010042463.1, read as the reverse complement.
ATTGGTATTGGTGAAATAGTGAATGTAAAGATATAAAAAACACTGAGGTAGTATTTAGTTTTAATTCAACGATTTAGACCTTACATCTAATTTTACGTTATATTACAAGTATATTATGTTAATAATATGGGAGAATTACTTTGAGGTTCTTGAATTTTAAACTAATATACTCTCATGTCCCTTTGTTGAGGAAATTGGTCTCTAAGGTCCCTCTAATTTGCTTTTGTCATGCTTTTAGGTCCTTCTGTTAAATTTGTAGCATTTATTCCGTTAGTCTTTCAAAATAAGTCAACAATTCGTTCAACACTTTTTATTACTCCTGAAATACCTTTTTGTTCAATTTGTTATCCAGAACTCTTTCTTCTTCAACATTTTCATTTTCTCTATTAAATTACATCCTTTCTTTGCTTGAAAATACAAATCCTTCCTTCATCAATACCATATCTTCCTCTAACATTCCATCGAAAAATCTCCATGCCTCATCAACTTGCCTGCAACCAAAACATCAAAATAAAAAAAAATCTCAAAATCACACAATGCAAAATTTTCCTTTTCTTTAAATAAAAAAGATGACCAACATCTTTTGGAAGAACAAACTTGTTGTGTCTTAATCACTCATTTTGCATTTCAAATAAGAAATCCAAATCTTCTTGATGTACCCACGTGAGAATAGGCTCCAGTGGCAGTGACCAATACCCAGTAGTGGACATTTGGGTTAGGAATTTTGTCGAACATGTAACGTTCATAAAACAATTGTTTAGTTTCAGAGATGAGCTTGATGGCAAAATGATGGAATGAACTAGACCAGTTACAATCAAGTGGGCATGCAATCATTAATAGAGAGATAGAAGGAAGGATAACAAACATGAGGGATCTTAAATATCAATTTTCAAAACTGAATGACCTGATAGTAGATTAACTCAAAAGTCAGGAAGTCTAGAGTAATTATCCCCAATAATATTGTTATTTCGTCAGTATATTTTGACTATAAGTCTCTAAGGTTTGATTAGTTTTTTTTGGGATAAATATTATTTTAACATTAGGTTTTGGTCATAAATACTATTTTACATCATATTTTGGCAAATGTGCTAAAACTCACGAACTGTTTCGCAAAAAATAATAATATAGCACCGTATCATTAAATTTTACACATTTTTCGTTAAAAATTAACGACGCGGTGCTATATTAGTATTTTTGGCCAAACAGTACGTGAGTTTTAACACATCTGCTAAAATATGATATAAAATAATATTTATGACAAAAATCTAATGCTAAAATAGTATTTATCCCTAATTTTTTTAATTTAATACATGCTGTTTGATTAATATTACTAAAAAATTGGGCAAAATGACTATAATTAGATAATGTCAAACAGTGACGGAAGTATTATTTTGTAAAAAATCAGGGATTTAATAGTAATATTAATTTAGTTTGATTTGATTCGGTTCGGTTTCATTCCAATCGAACTGAGAATAAATAGATATTACCAAATCATGTTTCCTTTTTTCTTTCTTTTTTTTTTTTTTGTTAAAAAAAAAAAATCATGTTTCCTTGACCTTTATTGAGGGGACAACCAGCCATTATGATATACAGTTACACTGGAAAATAAAATTAGCGATTGCAAATTTGCAAGTCCAGTTAAAATTACGAAAGTCGATTGAACTTGAAGAGAAAATAAGAGAGGGCGGAGATGCGTGATCGTCGATCTGCTGGGTTTCTTCTTATCTTCGTCTACGCTCTTCTTTTAATGGTGAGCAGTAAGATTCATAATTTCAGCAGTTCTAATTTTTTTTATGGTGGGTTTGATTTGAATAGTTATACTAGTTTTAGTATTCAGTAAAATTTTAGGGGTTCTTAGATTCTAGTTATTTTTGGGATGAATTTTGATAGCTTCTTTGTTTGTTCAAAGACTCAAAATGCCGGATTATTAATCTTTTAGCTTATAGGAAGATTTGATTTTGAATTGTGAATTAATGAGAAAAGGAAATTTTGGATTCTGGGTCCTGTTTTTGAACTTGTAGAAAATGTGATTCTTTGATGTAAAGCTTAATATGCAGATATGGAGATTATGTGGGTATTACTTTGTCTTTCAATGCTTCTTCCTTTAGTGGGATTTCTGTAAATTTTTTGTTTTCATGAGAAATGCCTATTTATGTTTTTGAATATATTTTAGCTTCTATAAGTAATTAACATTTTATAGTATGAAGCTTGGAAGAAATGCACCTCTATAACCAAAAAACTAGTTCATGAGGTGGGAGAGCAGAAGTCCTTTATATAAACCCCTTATTAAAATAGAACAATATTTAATGAGGCATCCAAGTCAAGTCTCATAACCTTGTCTTGCAACTAGAGTCATTGCTGCTACTAATACCCTCTGTGACATGTTTCAGCATGGAGTTTCTCATTCATATGGTTCTCCAGAAACTAGGAAGACTGGCAGGTCATCAGTGTTTTCTTTATTTAATCTCAAACAGAAGAGTAGGTTTTGGAGTGAATCTGTTATTCGTGGTGGTATGTTGAACTCTTATTTATTACTGTTCTTACTCATGTGAAATTACTTAAGTAATGTGAAAGATTTGTTTTGCTGCATCAGATTTTGATGACCTGGAATCTACTACCCGTGGAAAAATGGGAGCTTTCAACTACACCCAGGCGGGTAATTCCATGTTTATTGTTCTTATTTTTTTATCTTAAATTTTTTTTTATTGATTTTATTGATAAATATGTCATTAGACTTGCTAGCAATTTGGTTATGATTACGACCATTTGTTCTGGTCTGTATGATACTCATGTTGTTAAACATCAACTAGTAATTTTATCTAAATAGATTATCCTCTGGGCGTGAACAGTAAAAATGCTTCTGATAAATGTCATGTCGGTTCAGGTGTTCTAGTGAGTTTAGACTTCTACTATCATCTCACTTGAACTGAATTATCTCTGAATCACTTAGCAAATAGTTTTCCTTTACTCATTCTGGTCGTATTAAATAGAACCAGTTTTCATGGTCTCCCAAGCAAATTAAACCCAAATTCATGTGTCTACCTTTCCATACCTTTCTCTGGTTATCTGATAATAAGAAATTCCTAAATTTTCATCTTCACGCATGTATTGCTTTCACTATTTCTATTTCATTATTCATTGGTAGATCTGTTAGTTTTCATGCAATGTTGAATTAGAAATTGATCATAAATGGTAAGTGCAAATGAACCTTGCTGGCTGGCAATTAACACTCTAAATGTCAATGAAAATGACTTGATACATGTTGGTCTGTTATTTGATAGGTTAGTTAGATTAACCAATCTCTTGTTAATTTTTCTGAGTTGAAATATGATAGCTTGGCATAAAAGGTCTTCTAATATTTTTTCTTAATCCGTATTTTAGGTAATATTGCAAATTATCTTGGGCTTCAGGAAGTGGATTCTATGTACCTTCCAGTTCCTGTGAATTTTGTTTTCATAGGATTTGAAGGAAAAGGGAACCAAGGTTTATTGCTTTATTGCCAATAATCATTTTCCGAAGATTTATATTTATGCTGTAATTCTTCTCCTGTTTAATTTTATTTGTTATTCTAATGATTGGAAATGGCCATTTTTAGAATTCAAGCTACATCCAGAAGAACTTGAGCGCTGGTTCACAAAAATTGACCATATATTTGAACATACACGAGTCCCACAGATTGGAGAAGTACTCACACCGTTTTACAAAATTAGTGTGGATAAAGAGCAACGTCACCACCTTCCCCTTATCAGTCACATAAATTACAAGTAATGGTTTATGTAGCGTATTTCTGTATTTAGTATTTTTTTCAGCTGTAGAACTAGTTGATCATTTAAAGAAAGTTCAATACACTCTGAATACTGAGGAGTTTTTGCTTATGGCATGATTATAATTTTGGTTCTGCAGCTTTTCAGTTCATGCCATTCAAATGTCTGAAAAGGTTACTTCCATCTTTGAGCATGCTACCAATGTTTTTGCCCGTAAGGATGATGTGTCTGCTAACAGGTGAAATTCGTACAATCGCTCTCACTTTCTCTCTATGCTGCAACCTACATTTCTGCATTTCCATAGTCAGTTTCTCTTTATGCACCATATGCACATGCGTGATTATTTTTTTTTCCCTTAGGAAACATGTAGTTAACTTCTTGAGGCTGCACCATTATGAATTCTGGTTTTGGTTGCATCTTTTAATTTTCTCTGTTATGTAATATTTCCTATTGAGGATGGAATATACACCATGGCCAAACTCATAGTGATTGGCCTACATTAATTTTTTTTCCTCAAGAATCATAGTAAGTGATGCTACTTTCTTTATCAGAAATTCTTCCTCAACTTTTTTTTGACACTAGAATATTTCTCCTAAATCATTCATACGTGATTCCTTGTTCATCTCCTAACTGAGTCCGGTAATGTTTTGGTTTGTAGTAGCAGTGATAATGGAGATGTCCTGTGGCAAGTGGATATGGACATGATGGATATTCTCTTTACTAGCCTTGTAGAGTATCTTCAACTTGAAAATGCGTATAACATTTTCATTTTGAACCCCAAGAATGATATTAAGAAGGCAAAATATGGCTACAGGTGCATTTTCTTATATCACAAATTTCTTTATATTTATCATTATAGTGAGTGAGATATTGAATAGAATAATTTATATCCAATATTATTGTCTTTTTATGAAATAGTTGGCAATGTACGGATCTATTATAGTGCACATTCTCCACTTAATAAGTCTAGAGTTCAATTTACCTGTTGCATGGTAATAATAATCAATATTTTATGAAGTGGTTAAGATAGTGAATGCGGTGGTGATGCATATTTGTGGGAGTGATGATGTGGTAGTGGTGGACACTCATGGAAAAATTGATTGCAAAAAATGTGGTGTTAGTTTTAGTGTTGTACAGATGATGGCTTCGGTAATAAAATTGATTGATATTGCTGGTTTAAATGATAGCAAAATAAATAACCGCAATGGTATTATGTTGATGAAGTTAAAATAATGATGATTGTGGTAGTTAAAAGAGAAACATAAATGCATCAGAAATTCAATTTGATTTCAATTACTTGTTACATGAAGTGATTTTTCCTTATAAGAGCTAAAAATATTTTTAATTTAGAGGAAAGAAAGTTCTAAACAATATGATTTTAACTGCTTGATCATCTTACACCTCCTTATGTTGTGCAGAATGAGTGAGCCTTTTTCTTTTTTGAATACTGAATTTGTGGGATTGTTACTTGGCTTCTTGGTACATTCATTCTTAACTTGGGTGGTTACTCCTAGATAGCCTCAAGTTTATAACTGAACTAAGGCAACAGTGTGCCCTGTTCACTTATTTGCGTACATAATGATAACTCCTTTGCTTAAATTTTTTTCTTTGCAAGCTGGAAACTCTGTTGTATGAAATTATGACATGATGCTTATCCGCAATACAACAGCAGGGCTAGTGGAAAAAAGAGGGGGTTTTTTTGGGTGGAGGTGGGGTGGGGGGTGCAGGTTACTTTGGATATTATTGCTGTTGGCATGCAGTTTTAAGGGACGTAGTTTAAATATTTTCATTGATAAATAGTTTACATTTCTGATCAATATCATTGCATCTCCTTATTTTTATTTAATTATTAATTTATCTTATTTAGTTGTTTTATTTTGAAATGACAGGAGAGGTTTATCAGCATCTGAAATAAGTTTTTTAAAGGAGGTATTATTTTCTCTTTCTCACCTTTTGTTATTCTTCAATGTTCATATGACCCATTGTGTTCAATTAAGATTTTCTGCAAGTTTGGTTTTTAGTTAGTAACTTAGTATCATGTAACTGTCTGACTTTTTTTGTCTGATGGGATATCCCAGAATAAGACTTTGCAAACAAAAATTCTTCAGGCAGGAAGCACTCCGGAAAGTATTCTTGGTATGAAATGTCTAATAAACGCTATTGTTTTTCTTCTTTGAAAGATCATGAAGCTTATTTATTTATATTTTTCTTATAAAACTAAATACTTTGTAAACAATTTGCAGAACTTGAGAAGATTAAGAGACCTTTGTATGAAAAGCATCCAATGACGAAATTTGCGTGGACAATAACTGAGGACACTGATACAGTTTGTACTCTCTCTGCATGAATTCTTAACTGATGTGGTGTGCCATGTATAATATGTCAGCTTAACATTTTTCAACTTTTTTATATTATTTTTCTTTCTATTAGAAGATAAGATTCTTTAATATTTGAAAGGGATGCTTTCTTAGAGGCAGGAAAGTGACATGTAGACTTTTATAGTCTATGTTTAGATAGTTTAGGATCTGAGCCTATTTAGTTGTTTGTTGTTTATTTCTATATTGGACCGGATAATAGAATGCCAAAGCTCTGATTCATTTGAACCAATAGTAATTAATTATAGAGGAAGCATTCTTCCAGGATTTCATCAAACAACACCATGCTTAAAAATATTTCCGGTCTGTACATTATATATATATTTTCAAAAATTGATTGATGGACTTCATTCTGTTTAAAAGTGAACGATGAAAGAGTTTTAGCCTGAAAAGACACATAATTATTAAGGAATATTTTTTAATCACCCCAGGTGGAATGGTACAATATGTGGATGAATGCTCTCAATAATGTTGAGAAGTTATATCACGGGAAGGATGCTTCTGATATCATTCAGAATAAAGTTCTACAGGTATATTCTCTCTCTCTTTTTTCTTCATGTTTACTTTGTCACAAAATTTAATACAAATGAAGAACAAAAATCTGTGACTTTTTTATAATTTGTTCTTGTTTTCTCAATGTATTATATTAGTTATTAAAAGGGAAGAATGAGGATATGAAACTTACTCTTGAAAAAGAGTTAAAATCTGGGGACTTCAGTGATTTTCATGAAGAATGTCTTACAGATACATGGATTGGAAGGGACAGGTGAAAATCTCTATCAGTTTCTCACATTACTCACATGCTTGTGTACAACATACCTACATGGTCGATGTACAAACTTAACTTATTTTCCATCAGGTGGGTATTCATTGATTTAACTGCGGGTCCTTTCTCTTGGGGTCCTGCTGTTGGTGGAGAAGGCGTTCGTACAGAACTTAGTTTGCCTAATGTTACTAAAACCATTGGTGCTGTTGCAGGTAGTATCACAATGATAGTTATACTTTCATCATGTGCTTGTATATGTGTATTTTTTTTTCCTGGCATTCTTTTTTGCATTATTTCACTGACCACAATGACATTGCTCCACCTTGTAATGTGAAGAGCATCTAGGTTTAGTATCTTCTCATCTGTTTTTCTTTCCTTTTCGTCCTATAGAGGGAGACAACAATGACCTACAAAGTGGAGGGTATCTTAGTAACATGCAACACAAAATCTGGACTAGAAACATAATGCTTTCAAATCAAACCAACTAATACCCATGCACTCAAACCACTCTGAAGCTAAAGAAGACTGCTCTTTTTGATAATGATGTGTATGTAAACATGGAGGGTTATAGTGCTTGCTTATCTCATTCTTTTGTATGATGGCAAATGTATGTTGTCTTCCCATATGATATTATGCATTCCTCCAAACCTGGACTAGAAATGTAATGCTTTCAAATTAAACCAAGTAATACCCATTGACTCATCCACTCTGAGGATAAAGAAGATTGCTTTTTTTTGATAATGTTGTGCATGAAACCATGGATGGTTACAGTGCTTGCTTATCTCTTTCTTTTGTATGATGACAAACATATTTTGTCTTCCCATATGATACTATGCATTCCTTTTATGGAAATTAGTTTACCCTATAGCTTCCACCTGTCTTCTATTTTGGTTTGTGCAGCATCTCCAATCCTGGGTCTTACACCTCTATTCTATCAAAAGCCAAAAAATGTTACGACTTTATTTGCCTCAAGGACTCTATCCTTGTTTATATTACTTGACAAACACGTTGGTCTATTATAGCATGTATGTGTATTAATTTCTAGTAGAGTTATGTACTTATGTTGTCTTGTTGAATAATGGATTGTTTGGTCCTTCTGATGACTCGCCTTCTTTTCCAACTAATAATATATTTTCCTTTGTGGGACCAGAGATTTCAGAAGATGAAGCTGAAGATCGCTTACAAGAGGCAATTCAGGAAAAGTTTGCAGTATTTGGTGATGTATGTATCATAGAGTGAAGCAATAACTCTCTGGTTATGTCGGAGTTCTTTCAGTTCGTTTCATGTATATTACCTTTTCATGATGGATTATGGTGTTGTTTTGGTGCTAAATTAATTTAACATACTTTTGAGAGATTAAATATGAATTTGCTACCAAAAAACTTCATAGATTTTTTTTTTTAAAATGAGATCTTCAAACTTTTACTTCTAAAACACTCAAGGGTGCAAAATTTTTCAATTAAAATCATTTTGCCAGTTCTATTAACTTGCACGTCAACAGAATGTATCTTTGAATTAAAGGACACCAATTCATAGAAAATTATGTATGATTAAGCTAGTTGAAGTCCTCTGCACTGCACATACAATCCCTGTTTGCTTCCTTAGTTGCATGTTATAAAGAGTTGTTGCGAAGATCCTAGTTTGTTGGTTCAAATGATGATGGACTTCTTTATACCTTGGGGAACTTTTATATGTCATGCATCATAAAGTGTTTTCATATGCATACCTTTCAGTTACTTTCCCATTGTCTCGTAGTGTTCTGTGATAACTGAAGCATGAATTCTTCTTTTTATTTATGGTTTCTGTTTGTTGGAGTTAGCTGAGTCAATCTCTAGGAGTTTTATTCTTCTTAGACTGAATAGATTACGCATTTTAATACCACAGAAAGATCATCAAGCCATCGATATTCTTCTGGCAGAGATTGATATTTATGAGCTTTTCGCTTTCAAGCACTGCAAGGGAAGGAAAGTTAAGCTTGCTCTCTGTGAAGGTATACTTTTGTTTGTGTTTTTTATTTAATTTTTTCAATTTGTTTCATGAGATTTTTTGTCAGGTTCGGTTCCAACTTGTGCTATATTACAATTTAAACGACATTCATTATGTTATCTATTCTGCATGATGTAGATGTATGGTCAAACGTGGAACACAATTTTTTATTTCACAGTAACTAATGTAAACTATGATTGGTGAATATACCTCTAATTCCAATGTTTATGATCTCAGAGCTTGATGAGAGAATGCAAGATTTGAAAAATGAACTCCAATCATTTGAAGGTGATGAATATGATGAAAGCCATAAACGGAAGGCTGTAGAAGCATTAAAACGTATGGAGAACTGGAATCTTTTTAGTGACACTCATGAGGTATGCCACCTGTGGTCTTTTTATGTTGCAAGATAGTCTTGATCACTAGGCAATAGCATATCAAACAGTCTTTGCATGAGGAGTATTATGGTGCATTTTAAAATTTTGAAAAATGAATAAAAACAAACTGGATTTCTTTTATTTTACACCATAGTACAGTTATTAAAAATATTTTAACCTAGATACTTCAAGCAAAGTTGCACAATTTACAAATAAACATTAGTCATATCTTAAAAAGAAAAACATATATGTTACAAATCAACATTCAACTGCTATCAATGGTGTTGGTATTTATGAGCAAACATATATTGATTATTTTGTAGGATTTTTTTTTTCCTCTGTTGCTCCATTTTAGACTTCATTGGTTTCTTTTCTTCCCTGCAATTTGGAATTTGTGTGCCCAACCTTGATACGGTTGTGTCATGCAGTTCCCATTCTGGAAACGGAACAAATAAACTTTGCCAGGTCCATGCGCTGCAGTCCTACATTAAAAATTTGCCCAATTTGACTTCATGTATTATACTTTTGTGTTCCATTAGAACAACATCATTGGTTTAGAAATGATGAAATATGATACCATTCATCTTTTTTTCTTTCAAGTTAATCAAAAAGTATTTCTGTAGGTTTATTGGACGTATTGAAATTTCATGGCTGAGTTTTTTTGTCATCTCTTCTGTAATTATTGGGTTAAGGTTGTCGTCATCAGGCCTTGTAATGAGAAAATTATATCTTCAATGGATTTTATTTTTGGTCTAACAGGAGTTTCAAAACTACACAGTTGCCAGGGATACTTTTCTGGCACATCTTGGAGCAACACTTTGGGGTTCCATGCGACATATAATTGCTCCTTCTGTTGCTGATGGTGCCTTTCATTATTACGAGAAGATATCGTTTCAGTTGTTTTTCATTACACAAGAGGTATGGATGTCTATTTTGTTCTTTATGTGAGCTTTTTCTTGATTTTAAAATTTTGCTGTCAATTTATGGATGCAGAAAGTTAGAAATATTAAACAACTACCTGTGGATCTCAAGGCTCTCATGGATGGGCTCTCCTCATTGTTATTGCCTTCACAAAAAGCCATGTTCAGCCAGATCCTGTAAGTCTTACATTATGGTTCTTTTGATTTAGTATCTCGATAATTTCCTTTTCTATTTGAACTTTTGGTTTATCTTCTTGTGAACATTAAGCATTTAGCCCTTCCTTCCTTTCAACTTAAACATAAGTTTGAAGCTGTCTGTAGATTGCCACTGTCAGAAGATCCTGCTTTAGCAATGGCCTTTTCAGTGTCACGAAGAGCAGCAGCTGTTCCACTATTGCTTGTTAATGGGACATATAGGAAGACAATTCGGTCCTACCTGGACTCGGCCATTCTCCAATATCAGTTGCAGAAGTTGAATGACCATGGTTCTCTTAAAGGTCATCTATTCACTTGAGAATCTTGGCAAATCGTTCTTAGTTCTTAATTCATTCACAGATTAAAACAATAATGTTCAAAATTTTTGAATTTGAGTATAGTAAGACATGAGATGCTAATGTGATGTAGAGGGTTGGGTCCCTTGGAATCTGTTCAATTTTCAATTTATCTATGTGCATTGGTAATTTGAGTTGTTATTCTGTGGCTAGAATTTTTGCTGATCAGTTTGAGCTGCTGAATCAGCCTCTTGTAGTAAATGCAGGGTAAGGTTGCCTATATTATTCCTTCGGGATGTACCGTCCTTCCTGGACCTTGCGTAAACGCAAGATGCTTCCGTGCACTGGGCTGCCTTTTTTTTTTTAAGTGAGCTGTAGTTTCCCTTATTATGGAAGATAGATGTATTATCTCTCATGTTAATCACGTTAAAGACTATTTGCTTTTGCCAGTGAATCCTTGGGTCTTTATTAGTGTTTGTGTTGGCTTAAGCTTGTCTATTTATTTAGTTTAAGCTTATGGATTTTTTAAACTTAATTTCCCGTGCTTATATGTTTGTTTTTTCTTGCAAGCATGCTTATAAATTTCATTGCAGAGCTTGTTGTATCACCAATTATCTTTTTAAAATTCAAGTGAATTTAAAAAGATTTTCTATACTCTAAAATGCAGGAGCACATGCCCATAGCAGATCTATACTTGAAGTTCCTATCTTTTGGTTCATTTATGGAGAGCCGTTATTGGTCGACAAACATTATCAAGCAAAAGCTCTTTCAGACATGGTTATTGTTGTGCAGTCAGAGCCGTCATCCTGGGAAAGCCATCTACAGTGTAATGGGCAGTCACTTCTATGGGATTTGAGGTCAGAATAGTTTTCATAATAATTTTAAGTTTTTGATGCATTTATGCTTAAGCCACCTATTTGAGTTTACTGGTTCTCCAGAGGATATTTTTTCCCTCTCAGTAATTCGAGGGAAACAGACTCAGGAGGGTAATCACTTGTTTTAAACAAGTGTCTTGTTTGCTGCCACTGCACTGGCAAATCAATATAAGCCTCTTCTGGGAAAATGGGCGAATTTACGATTGCTAGACATCTCTGTTCCTATACTACAATCGGGAAACTTTTGGAGTCTGACAGGTTTAATTGTTCTGTTCCCTTTTCCCAATTCAGGAGGCCTATTAAAGCTGCAATTGCTTCTGTTTCTGAACATCTTGCTGGTTTACTTCCCCTTCATATTGTCTACAGCCATGCCCATGAAACTGCAATTGAGGTATTAATTTCTACTTTAGGGAAAGCTTATTTTACTTCATTTGCTGATATAATGAACGAGATGATTATGGAACTTTGAATCTTCCAATCTATAGAAATTTGTATAATGTAGCAACTTCTTTTTAACACTAATGATTTCATGCTGCTTCCAAATTTGGCAGGATTGGATATGGTCTGTGGGGTTCAATCCTTTTTCTGTAACTTCTCAGGGTTGGCACATATCACAATTTCAGTCTGATACAATTGCTCGCAGTTATATAATAACAACTCTAGAAGAATCTGTACAATTGGTCAATTCAGCCATTCATCGTCTCTTCATGGAGTATACATGTATCCTTATCTTTATAGCATTTCAATAGCTATAGAGGTGGTTTTTTCTGTCATAAGGGCAAAAGTTATCAGCTTTTAAGCTTCTTTCATCTTAATATTTTCTGATTTGTTAAATGAAGCATATTAGAATATTCGCTGCTGCATATATTCCTTTGGAAAGACTTAACAATTACCAGCTGAAAAGACATTCAGCCTCTTCCAATCCAAAGAGAAAGAGCTCGTAAACAAGTATAATTATGTTGTGAGCTTGTGGAGAAGAGTGAGTGCCCCTTTGCTACAGAACTATCGTATTAGTTCTCATTTCTAATTAAGCATTTGTTGGACTTTCTAATTTTCATCTATTGTTTTCAGATCTCAACAATCTCTGGAGAATTGCGTTATGTGGATGCTATGCGGCTTCTTTATACCTTAGAGGATAATTCCAAAGGGTAGGCACTCTCTAGTAACATTCGTTACATCCATAGGATCAATGTAGAAGTTTGGTGATTTCTTCTTTTTCTTCTCACCCTCTCACAGTTAATATTCCTTCTGTGCCACTTTAAGTAGTCAATATGAGCATATGATTTTGGCCCACTCTTTATCTCCTTTTAGAATTTGAGAGAATATTAATAAAAAGCTTACAACTTTGTTCATATATTTGTTATATAGTGAAAACTAAATTGATTTTAGTTATTTAGGGTCCAACCCTTCCCCAGACCCACGAAGTGGGAGCTTCAGGCACCAATATGCCTTTTTTTAGTTATTTAGGGCGGAGCTTTATAGAGTGATGGATCAGCATTGATCTTTTATAAAATCGAGGGTTATAATTACGGAAGAAAAGTCAATTTAGTCACTTGATAATGTATTTTTGTGAAATTAATTTTCTTTTTTCTTTTTCCAATAATTTCTTTAATTCTCGCAGGTTTGCTGATCAAGTAAATTTGACCATCGCTCTTCTGCACCCAATTCACTGTACGACAGAGAGGAAAGTGCACGTCGAATTTGACATGACTACCATTCCTGCGTTCATAACGGTTATTGCTGTTCTTTACTTCGTCTTAAAGCCGAGGCGACCAAAACCCAAAATTAACTGATAATACTTTTGGGCAGAGTTGATTCGCCAATGGGCCGATTTGTCTTTTCACATGAATGATCATGCATTTATCCCCATATATGATCTATACACATTTTTTGTTCCCTTCTTGAGGCATCATAGTTTTACTGAAGTAGAGAGGCCAATTACAGATAAAATAGGAAATATGATAAAATAGAAAAGTGAAATTGAGTTTCTGGGGTAAAGTGCAATGTTGTTTTCTGGCCTAGCGAGTGTGAATGGAAATATTAAATTTGGAAGTTTTCTTTCTAACCTAGGCAATGATAGTGTAAAATATGTTTGAATTGTATCTTTAACTTGATTGACTTTTGTAGTAAATTGAAAATTTTGCAGCATATGACGCAATTTCCCTTAGCTTAAAAGCATTCTGTCGTGTCTTGAAAGTGTAGGCTTAGATTAATAATGCAAATATTAATTAATATTATTTAGTATTTATTGCTTCAAACCAACAAAGGACCGTTGACAATAATGTAGTTGGATGGATAAGGGGTCATTTCTTTAGTCGAGGGGGTTTTTGAGAATATGTTAGGTAAGGTAGGATTTTTTCTCAATAGAAACCTTGATTGGCCGCCACATCCGAGTTCCGCCATTGACATGCGTCGAACTACTAGAAAGCTGATGTTAGGATGAATTCAAGCCACCAACCACTCCTCAATCGGTTGCCGGGGTAGCCTGCACTTGTCGGTCAAAGTTTCAGCGAAGTTTTGAATCTCTTGTAAGCCTCCCTACTCCCTCAAGAACTTACTTAGCAGAATGTGGTTAGGGCATCTATAATTGGTGTGTAAAGAGGGTTGCCTCTCAACTGGTAGAGGACTCTCAGCTAGTAAAAAGGTCACCCAAGCAACTTTTCCACAACTTTAAGACTGGGACGCCATAGGCGACATCCTTAGAAACCGAACTAGAGAGGTTGCGAGCCAGGGCTAAACCTACACCGAGTCTCACCGCCAATAGGTCATCCACTACACATGTGGCGCCTCTCGAGGCTTCCTGCATGGCGTCTTTCGTACCAGCATCCCATACATTCCATTGTTAACCTATAGTGCTATGAACTACTATAAATACTCATACTACCATAACCAAGCCAAGAAAACTTTTCGGTCCACATCTCTAAAATCAGATTTTTCAAATGTATTTTTCGAGACTTTCCGGTGATCAGATGTTGAAAATAAGTACAATTTATGAATTATCGCGTCGAGAGCTTTGATTTGGTATACTTGCTTCGTTTATTGTCGGAAATGGAAGTTTGATTATGAGTTTGGACAATTTCAATTTTAATCCCTGTAAAAATATATAGTTTGGTGCTTATAGTTAGGGGTGAGCAAAACCGAACCCGAACCCGAACCGAATCGAATAATCGATTAACTGAATTTTTGGTTCGGTTTTCGGTTCATCAAATGGTATAAACCGAATTTTTTTACATGTAAAATTCGGTTAAAACCGATTCCGAACCAAAATTTGGTTTAAACCAAATTTCGGTTCGATTTTTGGTTCACTAATTTAAAATTCGGTTTTGAATCGAAAATCGGTTCCAATTTTGCTCACTCCTACTTATGGTAAATTTTTTTTTTTTTTTTTTTGTAGGATGACTAAAATGTTTAACTGTCTACAAAAAGAGAGACTAAAAATATAATATTGAAAACTAAAAAACTAATTTGTTTAATTCGTCAATATAGATGAACCAAATTATAATTTACATTATGAACGTAGTTATTGAAAACACTTTTCTTGAACGGCACCTCGAAATTGCATCTGATGTATTGTTAAGAAATCTATAACATATGTAAAAGTTGAAGTTTGATCGATAACATAGCAAAACAACAATAGCTTAAAATCTACTTTGATTGATGACATGATAAAATAATAATAGTGTAAAATCTACATGACATTTTCTCACTTTTTTAATTTTTAAATTAGTTATATTTAATATGCACTAACTCTTCATATACTGAATTTTATTTATAATTAGTAATTAATATTAATTTTTATATTAATTTTGGTTATAATAAATTTATTAATATTAATCATAATCAATAATGTATAATAAATTTGTTTTGTTAAAATTTTAATTGTAAATTTGTAAATTGATCAAATTAATAATTAAATTATTTAATTTTTTAATAATTTATAAAAAATAAAATAAAATAAATATAAATAAATATTATTAAATAAAATAAATATCTTTAAATTCATTTTAAATTTTATTATAATTATGGATATGTATAAATAAACAAAATGTACAATGTATGATAATGTAACATAACTATAACCCATTGAAAATTTTTTGGTAATTTTTAAATTCGCTTCTAATTTTAAAATTAATTATGATTAAATTGATCAAATTAATAATTAAATTATTTATAAAAATATAATTAATTAAAAATGCATAAATTTTTC
The DNA here is from genome assembly GCA_949640765.1 of Croton laevigatus. Taxonomy (NCBI): domain Eukaryota; kingdom Viridiplantae; phylum Streptophyta; class Magnoliopsida; order Malpighiales; family Euphorbiaceae; genus Croton; species Croton laevigatus. The sequence goes on along the minus strand of CATIWJ010042463.1, from coordinate 916 downwards.
TTAGGGTAAAAATTAAAAAATATATATAAATTTACTTTAAAAATAATACATGAAATTTAATTTATAGATATTTTCAAGTTATTTTAGATTATATTATAATAAGCATATATCTAAAAAATTAAGTGAATATGTTATTAATTGGATGGTGTAGTTATTAAAAAATTGTATATTTACACATGCACGTTGTGTATCTAGTCATTATGAATTTGATGTCACAATATTGACCAATTTGAAATTATTTTTAAAATAAAATATAGTAAAATACAAATATAATATAACTATATAAATTCTTATTAAAAAATGAACTATTCCATGATATAAGAATTTTTTTTTGAGTAAAATGATAGTGTAAGATACTACTATTTGTTTGTACTCTTTAATGTTTATTGGCAATGGCTTGTAGAAGCTTAAAAGCTAAAAACATAGAAATTACAAACTCGAGTGTTTGACTAAGTTCTAGTTTGCAAGCAAGTAGGTCCCATCTACAATGTCGCCGTCCCGCCACATCTTAAACTATATTTACCATTTGTTCACTTGGCTTTTACGGAATACTGATTGATTGGTAAATGGGGTATATACCATAAATATGCCTATTACTCCATCTCCACCACAAAATCAACAACTCCGTCCCACCTCCAAAAAGAGTAGAAAGTTCTCAACTTTGAACCTTTGGGTGAAAAAAATGGATGATGGAGTTAAGTATAGTTTGGATGAGGCACTTTCTGCAATTGGGTTTGGGAAATTTCAAAGCTTTGTGCTTATTTATGCTGGGTTTGGTTGGTTTGCAGAATCTATGGAAGTTATGATTATTTCTATTGTGGGATTGGCTATTGAGAGAGAATGGGGAGTTGGGTCTGCCCAACAGAGCCTATTAGCAAGTGTTATTTTTGGTGGGGTACTAATTGGATCATATTCA
>CATIWJ010042365.1:0-11830 GCA_949640765.1 Croton laevigatus | reverse complement strand
TGAATATTATTTATGCCCATAAAATGCCATGAGATTTGATCATTTGATTCTAATGATTGAACAGGTTGCACCAAAACCCAATACATTTATGCCATTTGGCAGTGGCACCCACTCATGTCCTGGGAATGAGTTAGCCAAGCTGGAGATTTTAGTCCTTTTGCATCATTTGACCACCAAGTACAGGTAGAATACTCATTTTTTTAACGGTTACAGTTATTTTCTATGTGGGTAAATTGAGAGTTGAGATTCTAAATATAGAAAGTATAGGAGAATATCTGCTGACGTAGGCCAACTTGTTATTCTTTGCAGATGGTCTATTGTGGGTGCACATAATGGGATCCAGTATGGCCCTTTTGCCCTTCCCCAGAATGGTTTGCCCATCAAACTGTCCAGGAAATTACATTGAACTGACATTTCCACAACAATAACAAGAAAAGCAAAAAATCAAATGCTTTTTTCTTTCTAAATTCGTTATAGAAAATAAGATAACAAAAGGGAACTCAAGTGTACAGAAGAAGAGTGAAAAGCAAAAGATAGATTTAGTGGATGATGCAAGTGGGTTTTTTTAGTTTTGTGCAATCCTAAATTGGGATTGCTTTTGTATTTAATTAATTAATTTATATAGAAAGTGCCGTAAGGCCACACAACAAAATTCCAATTCATCAAATTTCGTACACATTTATCCTTCTTTCTTTTCAAAATTTCAATTCATTACCAAAGTTATGCTGCAAAGGTCCTGTGTTTAAGATACTTTAGAGATCCTATTCCAAGATTATACAGATGCTTTAACCTACTCAATGTTATCGTAAAAAAGAACCCTACTCAATGTCAGATCCAATTATCTACAAGAGTGATGTCCGTTGGTTCAAAATAAGCTATAGAGAAACAATAAATTAATAGTTTTAGAAAGTCAAAGTTAATGTAATTGTCTATTATACCCATTTATTTCCTTCTCGACTATCTTTCTTATCTTTCTTTCTATTTTATTAAATTATCATTACCAAGAAAAAAATTTCATATTTATAAGAAAATTTTCATTTTTCTACATCTCAAAAGAGAAATTTCTATTTTGGATAAAGAGTTTCTTATAAAATGTGCATATCATCTTTAGTAATTAGGGGCCTATCTCAATAAATCACTTTGAACTTTTTGTTTATTTTCAATTTCACTTCAGATTTAATTTAGTGTCAATATTACCCTCAACAAATAAGGGATTAACCAATTTCACATATGATTTAAATTTAAGTCAGAAATTAAAAGATGTGACGAATTGATTTGCTACCAAGTCAAATGCCACTTAAATTTTGACTTGCAACATTGGACAAATTGAATCTGCCATGGCAGTGCTGATGTGGCGGCTTCTTTGTTGACGTAGATTTTCCAAAAATAAAAAAAATTAACTCTAAGAGTATCTCTAATTTTAATGTGGATTGGAGCTGATTAGCATATCAAATAAAAGATGTGAACTATGACATGTATGGATGTTTATTTGTAGACATTGAATCGTAAAAAAAAAAACTCTCCAATGTATCATTGTTTAGAATAATAGCGCATTATTTTTTAAATAATATATGATGATGTGGCTCATGAAATCCCTTACCTAGATGGACTCCGAATTATTTGCAGTGTTCTACTATGAAAAGAAGTGTGACTTGCAAGGTATCTCTGCTGTGATAAGGTCAGTGATATATCTCCTATAAATACCCTCAAGGGTTTCCTAATTAAAAGTACGTCGTGAAATCTCCTCTCTCCTAATTTAATAATTATTATATCCACTTATGAGTTACTTACTTAAGCATCGGAGTGGTTGCCATTAGGTGGCCCCCATCTTTATTTTGTGTTGTCTACATGTTTACTTATTCATGAAGATTCGGTCTATAGCTTATCTTGTGTCTCCAATTTTTACTGTGACACATCAATATATATATCAAAATTTATTATAGAAAAAGCCTTATTAGTAAAATGGAAAAGGAATAGCTAAAAAACATTCTGTATTTCCTGTTGCCGTTTTCTAATCACCATCTTGCTTATTCTTCTTCTTCTTCTTCTTTTTTTTTTTTTTACACATAGATCTTGCTTATTCTTCATACTGCAATCTAAAAGTTACAAGGCACATTTCCGAAACTTGTTCCAAGTATACGAGATCCATGTTCACAACTAAACCCAAAATACAGTTACATAAAAAAGTTGGAGTGAATTAAACACAAAATACAGTTACACCATAGCATTGGAGGATATTTTTCTTTTATCTTCCAAATTTTGCTGATGTGTCAATTGAAAAAGTACAATCCATCGTAGCATTGAAGATGCTCTAACTCCCTCTTTCCTCCTTTTCTCTCTTCTTCCCCACTTCATTTATCCATGGCTTCCACCTGAAACCGGCCATTCACCATTCACCAAAACAAAATCAGTAGAAGAGGCAAAACAAAATCAGTAAATCGACATTCACCATCCTACTACCGACCACCTGAAACCGACTCAATCGCAACTCTGAATCTCGCCAAACCAACCATTCCATCCAGCTATAGTAGTAACCTTCATCAAATGGTACTGAGCAAACATCCTCTAAGCCCACCCTTGAGAAACTTATAGAACAAAATTAAGGATGAACAAGGTACAGAATGGGGACAAATGACAGGACATTACAAGATACATACTAGAGGACCATCAGGAAGACCTTCGTGACCAGCCAAAGGAACAGTAACGAGATCACGTCCGAATGTATCCGCGTAAGGATTCTAGCACACAATGTAGTCAAGAGAGTTGAAAGCTGGCATATGAACAAGTTGCTGCAACAGGCACAACAAATACCGCGGGGATACTCATTTAATCAACTTAAAACATTCATTTCAATTCAAGTGCGTATATATATATATATATATATATATATATATATGTTTAAAAGAGCTTATTAATTCTAGTAGCATGCCTCTCCTCCTTTTTACATGTTCAACACTATCTCCACCTCTAGATAAAGCCAATAGTAGACTCATATATAGAACTCTAAACAATGGTATATACACATATATACCAATATATATTCAGCTTTCCTCTTAAATACTTATAAATCTACTTAAAATTCAACCATTCTTACCATGATTCTTCAATTATTTACAAGACTAGAGCTTCTTCTAAGATCAAGTTTAACTTCTAATGTAAGATACTAGAGCTATGCTTAATTTTCCTTCTAGTTTCACTCTTGAAAATTGATATATTTAGGGTTTCTCAAGCTTTTTGTAAGATTTTTGCAAAAAAGGAAGAAGAGAATTTGGTTCAATAACCCTTCAAACGTCTTCACAATCCATTTAAATATGATATCTCCACCTCTTCACCCTTATTTATGGATAAAGATTAGCCAACGTAAACCAATCCCTTGGCTTAAACTTAGCCAATTGTCAACAATACAACACAGCAAAGCTTATGTGTCAATTAGTTACAAACTTGCCATGAAGTCCTCTAATTTTCCAACTCTACTATTTGGTCCTTCTTAGACATTTATAAATAAATCCTCAAACTTTTCAATTTTACCAATTAGTCTTTAAACTCTATTTTTTCTTTCGATTTAGTCCTTATGAAAAAATTTCAATTTAATCTCTAGACTTTCAATTCTCTTATTTTAGTCTTCCAAACCCTAATTGCATTTTAAGATGTTACACAACCAGCCTCTATTACATGGCGAAGACACACAACACCAGTCCCTGTCAACAACCATGTGGACATCCTAACTTTGGTAATGTGGACTTTCCCTCCTCCAACAGCCTCTAGTCTTTGTTCTATCACTGGTCGGTCACCTTCCACAGTCGTCCATACCATAGGCCGATAGCTAAACTCAGTGTAGGCTTTGCTAGTCCTATTGCCTGTAACTAGTCTCACTGCCCACCAGCTAGCCAGTCTCTTTGTGTGGTCTAGATTCCTTCTATTCTTGAATATTTATTTTCTTTTTTTCAGTTTTATTCAGACTCATCTCTTGAATTATATCTATTTGAGTTTTAATTCTAGAAGAACTCAGCTTCATTTTATGCCTATCCAGTCTATGTGGATACAAGTTCAAAATTAAAAATTAGAAAAAGGATAAAAGCCAAAATAAGAGGGATTCACATTACACAAAATATATATATATGTATATAGTCACCATCTTAATTTATCTATTTCAGAAAAACTAAAGAAAAGTTTAATTTTGAAAAATAATGACTTCGTCTAACCAAAGGGCAAAAACTTAATTTTTGCAGAAGGCATTAGCCTCAAACCAAAGTGGATTTGGGTATTAAATTTTCAGATGTAAAGTAAAAATAATAAAAACGTAAATTTTGAGTAAAAATAAATTATTAGTGCATGAATCAAAATAAATAAATAATCAAAGATAATATAGTCATAAGGGAGCCATAAGGGTAAAAAAGATTTAGTTCTTTGGATTTGGGATGGTCTCAAAGCGGGTTCAATCCATAAGCACTCATTTCCGTATTCTCCATTGATTTGCAATAAAAGACAAAAAATGATGTAAAAAGAGAACAAAACTAAGCAATAAATAGAAAATAAACAACGGTAAACACTATAAACAAGCTGTAAAATCTAAAGAAATTGAATATAAACTAGTTGTAAACTGATATTAAACCAATAATAAACTAAAAAAAATACTACCTGCATTTCAATGAAATAAAGCAATTAGGGCAAATGGATGCTCAATAAAATAGAGAAATTTGATATTTTTGGTATAAATTGGACAAAAATACTCTTTATCTTTGTAGTAGATATGAGTTGTTTTTTTAGCGCATGTGAGGCCTATCTTTTTTTATTGAGTAGATGTGAGTTGTCAATTTTTTAAGGATAATTGAGAAGATAAAAATAAGAAAAAAAAATGAGACTGAGTAGTAAAATTCTATATTTTATTAAAATAAAGGTAGTAATATCATAATTAGAAATTAGTATTAATATTATATTCTAACTAAAAAATATGAATAAAAATTTATAAAATTAAATAATAAGTTTTTAAAATGAAAATAATCTATATATTAAATTTATTTTGATAATATTTTATTATTTTATATCTTGATTCCAAAAATACATAAAAATTATAAACTAAATGGTAATAAAAAGAAATTTAGTAAAAGAGGTCCATCCTAACGAGGAACTCTTAACAAACACTAAATTTAAGTATGTCTGTAATTATATTTAATTATAAATAAATTTAGTTTATATATTACTAGATTAACCGTTATTGCAACATTTGAATTTGAAATATATATCACAACCCTATAACAAAAGGAATATAAGTAATTTCAACATTTATAAAAACACGATTCAAAGTTGAAGGAAATAAGGGGCAAAAATATTGAGGCTACTATTTACTGAAATAAAAAAAAAACCTACTATATATTAAAACAACATTTTCAATACATCACAAGTATACACCGATTGATGTTATATTGAAAATAGTTTTATAATATATAAAAAAAATAAATATAAAATTAAAAATTTAGAATATGTTTATAATACGAAACAAAATTTAATTAAAATTTAAAATTTAATAAATAGTAAAAGATAATAATTATAAAATCCATAAAAAACTAAATCCTTCAAGTAATATTAAAAGGTAATAAAGGATGAACTTAAATTTCTCACAAGAAAGAACAGAATCTACATAGATTATAATTGAATTTTTTAACGCAATTGAAAATGACAAATTATAATTGGATTTTTCAACGCAATTGAAAATGACAAATTAACACAATTCAATAGTGTATGGAGATATCTTAAAAAAAAAAAAAAAAAAAAAAAGAAAAAAAAAGAAAAAAAAATACTATTAATTTATTGTAAAATAGAGAGTGCATATACCTTATATCTATTTTAAATTATTAATTATAAAAATTGAACTATAATGTACTACTTACCATTGAGTTTGTCACATTTATATATATCATAGATTATGAGCTAAAATATTTATATAATTAACCAATTTAATTAAATGAAAATTTAAAAAGTTAAATAACGAATTTTTAAATTAAAATAGAAGTAAATATTTACATATTCAAATTTATTTTGATAATTATTTTATTTTTATAAAAATATTTTAAAATTTAATTATATTAAATATAATTAATAATATTTTAAAAAAATTTAATTAATGATATTTGCATAATAATTTATTATTTTTATAAAATTTTTATTAAATAAATTTACACATGATAATTATTTTATTTTTACAAAAATATTTTAAAATTTAATTATACAATGTAATTAATAATATTTTAAAAAATTTTTAATCAATGATATTTATATAATAATTTATTATTTATATAAAATTTTTATTCAATGAGTTTACATGTGCGCTGCATATGCTAAAAAAACTATAAATGATTGATAAATTAGCGAAAGAACCTACAATTAATAAAAATAAAAATAAAACCCAGCAATTTTGAAAAATTAAAAATGTCGGCATTTGTTGGTCTCAAATTTCAAAATTGAAAAGTAGGTAATGAAGTGATATGTATGAGTAGTGGGCCAAGCCATTAAAATCAAGAGCGAGCAATTAATGCATATAAAGCGGCAAATCTTTGACGAAAAACAGTGTTGAATTTTTCTTCTGGTAATAAAGAGTTAGGATTTGATTTGATGTGTTTATTTTCAAGTCGACAGACAGTTGTTATGCGGTTGAGATATTCAAGGCACTTGGCCACCTTATCTACTCCCAATTATAGTAAGTCCAATGAACTGTTGTTAGTTTTGTTTGTTTCATGCATCTTCGTCAACTGTCTTGTTTTGCTAGAGTCCATCTTCGTCAATTGTCCTGTGGTTTTTTTTTGACAAGGTCAATTGTCTTGTTTTGCTAGAGTCCACAGACAGATATTCCATTCTAATTATCATACTCCATCAAAATATAGAAAAATACGGTACCTTTGTTCTTTAAAAAGTAGAATTACTTATACACTAACAAACATCTCTAACGTAATAATGAATTGTTTTTATTTAATAGACACGTTAAAAAAATAAAAATAATTTTAGAAAAACCATTTTAAATGCTAATGTCTATCTGACATGTCAAAAAATAATATTTAGCATGCTTTTTATTTCTAAAAGGTCTATTAAACATTGTCCATGTTAATTTGTTACGTGATTGATTATTTATTAAATTATGGGCTCCAGAAAAAGAAGCAAATAGAAAATAGAAGATATTGTATTGGAGACAGTTTTTTAAAAGTTAAACTCTAGAAATAAACGGTTAGCTATGTAATTATTCACACTTTCTATTTCAATCGACACATAAGTTGCAATCCACATTACCATTGAATTTAAGTCCTCGTGGTTTCAAAAATTTATTAATGGGTTAAATATTCCGTTAGTCAACTTAGGAAATAGACAATTTCTTTCACCAAAAACTGTAATTAAGTTAAGAGGTAAGAGTTGATACTTTATTAAAGTTAAGGTAGGTTAGGGTTTGTGTTAAACTCAATTAGATCTCTCATAATACATGTTAGAAAGAGTCAAGGATGAGTGATTAAGCTATATTTAGTGTAGGTAAAAGTACAATAGAAACCCTAAGTTAGAAACTAGGGTTTTCATTTAATCTTTTGGATAAAAGCTAAAAATATGTATTTTATTGTTAGACTTGGAGGCTAAGGACCAAGAGAAGGGTAAGGAGCTTGCTTGAGCTTAGTGGAGGCTCACATTTTGAGGTTTAATGCTTTAACATATTTTCTTTTAAAGCTTAATTTGAATTTTCCTCAAGTATTTGCAAATATGAGTTATAATTTGAAATTTCGAATGTAAACTTGTGTTTTTAGTGTTTAACCTTGATTTGAGCTTTATAAAATGTAATATATGCTTTGTGATGATTTCTAAGCATGGGTGTTGGTTTATGAGTTGAGTATTTTGAGAAAAGGATGATTTTCGAAGTTGCAGTCTGTTTTTACCAGATAGTCGCACCCACGACCTAACCATCTCGTGCGCGACTGTTTTCGTCAACAGCATAGCGTCCGCGATCTTCTGGTCGCTCTCGCGCTGTCGACAATCTTGTTGATGTCTCGCCCGCGACCTCCTAAGCACGCCCGCGAACAAAACGTGTTTTGAGTGATAAAGTTCTAGTGGAGGTCAGAACGCTCGCGACTTCATTGTCTCGAGCGCGACGTCCTTGCTGGGGTTTTGTCACGCCCGCGACCCAGGTGTCTTGCGCACGACATCAACAGCAGTTTTTAGAATAATTGATATTTCAATCAGAACGAGTTTTAGCGTTTTGGCTATGTTTCAAACAATGTATTTTCTCAAATAAAAGCACGATTGAGAATGATATTATACATGAGATGTCTTGGTTAAGAAACGAAAGAATGTGATGAATGATGATTGAACTTGCTTAACAATGTTGAATGTTTATTGTATCGCTCATGTGGCTTGTTGGAACGCTAGTGATAAGACTACGATGCATCGTAGGGTTAAGAACCGTGGTAATCATAATTATGGATATTATGGTGCCCCATTTAAATGAAAGATTCCAAGTATTATGGTACTCAATCAAAAGCATGAATAGATATATTACTCAAGTGGAATACGGGTATTATGGTACCCTATGATATTATAGAACCTTAATCTTATCCTTAAGTTCTTTCAAAGCCATTAGAGTAAAAATGTATCTTGTATGAATGGTTTCAACTGTTTTTACTTTCATCTTTTTCAAATGTTTGTTATGATTTATTTATTGTTTTAAAATATATTTTATATGCTATTTAAACTTCGGTTAAAGCATCCACTGAGCAATAATTTGCTCAGCGAGTTTATTTGTTTAAACTCATAGGTTGAAGTGGCAGCTGAGTAGATAGTTAGTCGCAGCGGGTCATATCAGCACAGCCAACATATTCTTTTGGTATTCTTTTGTTATTTTGTAAAAGTTAGGTCCGGCATGTACATAAATTACTCGGAATGATATTGTTATGTAATTTTAATATATTTTGGATATTGGAGTATTTGTATATATGCAAAACCTAAGTAATAGTGGAAGCTAGTTAAATGTGATGTAGATGTATTATTAAATGAACGAGAGATACATATAGGGTTACCGACTAAAAAACCAAGAAAGTAGTAACACTTCTTCTAGACTCATTCGTGAAGTTAGAAGGGGAGTTACACGTGTAGCTCTCTTATAGGACTATTTCGATAAGCTTATAAGGGGTGTTACAAAAGTTGTATATGGACTTCGAATCCCCTAACACGTTTGAATTAATTGATTGTTATCATCGTTGGACCGTAGGAACTCCTAAATTATGTCAATCACTCTATCGAGCTAATTAATGTCTAATCCTAGGTTGATTAATTGAACTCTCGTTCTAATTAAAACACATAGTCTCGCATTAATTTGTTTTGTGAGTTTCCAATATTGGATTTGACTCAAATCCAGATGATTTATGTCAACCTATCTCTAGGTTTGCATACAACTCCTTTTAATTGCGGGTGATCGATTCATAAAACGATCTCTTGATCTCAAATTGCAAAAATATACATGAATTAAAATGCCAGCATAAATTAATTGAAAATATTATAAATCGCAATTAAATCACAACAACGACAATAATCGAATTAATCAAACAAAATCAAATTCTAAATAAATCCTAAGGTTCATTTTCAAAATCCAACACAAACAATAACTCAGTTCATCGTCATTTACGCAACTTCAACAAAATATCAGTTCATATTCAACATCACAATACCCATACAATTCAGAATAGAAAACATAAACACTAAAGATCAGTTTATCGCCAAAATTTCAATTCTCACAGAATTCAATAGAAAACAAAACATATTTGAGAATGATACTGCACTAGAGTCTTAGAATTGTTCTGCTTCACTTTACCAACAGTCTGCTTTGCCCAATATGATAGTGTTCTATGCGTTTCGAGCTTCTTCTTCCTTTGCTGATTTTTGGAACTGCAGTGTTCTTCATTTCCTTTTCGTCGATCTCTTGTCCTCGTTGTTGCTTCTCGATTCCAGCCTCTTCTCGGTTTCCATCGTAAAATAACTTCTCTTTCAAATCGGAACTGCCAAATGAATGTCAAGAACTTAAATACTTTGCTTCTTTTCGATCTTGAATTGTTCCTTTTCTTCGTCAAATAAGAACTGATCTTTGCTCCAAATCATGAACCGATTGTCTTCCTTCAATTTCCGGTCGTTACTCTCTCTCTCTTTTTTCGGTTTTCGCTTACCAAAATCAACCTCCTCTCTCACAATAGTCTCTGTTCCTCTCGTTTCTGAATCACCAAAAATGAGTCTCCGATCTTCATTTTCGATCTGAAAACCGAAGGGAACCCGGATTTCTTCGTTATCTTTTTGGGTCTCTTCCCTTCGATCCCCTTCTGTCTCTCTCTCTCTCTCTCTCTCTGTGTGTGTCTTTTGATACTCTGTATTTTGTTCCTCTCCTTTTCTGGTGTGGTATCTTTTTCTCGTTGGACTCTCCTCTAATTCTCAAATTCAAAATTTAAATCTCCTTTAAAATCAGTCTTCCCCAGATGAATCGGTCCCCTATCTTTTCCAATCTTCTCCTTCTCGTTGCTTCGTGAAAACCCACCTGCCAAAAACCACCGAGAATTGTGGTTTAGCCATCACAAAGCTCTCCCTTTTGATTTCTTCAAAACGACTTGTTGCACCTTAGTAATTCAACTCAAAACGCCCAAAAGCTCACCGTTTAACTGAGGACAGATCTTTACAATTCATCTATAAAACGTAGCACTTCATTTTACATGGCCTGGACTCCCTTTTAAAATCACTCAAGCAAAACGCAATGGACTTGTGCGTTTTAAGCGAGTTTTACCAAATCAGCACTTAAATGTTTTACCTAGATACAAATTGACCCCTAAGTGCTGCCCAATTTTCAATCAAATCCATAACTTTGCAATATCGTCCAAAACACACCGCATCACGTCATTTTTCTCCTATTTCCGTTCCTTTTCCACAATAACGCTCAACTATGACCTGTTAAATGAATTTACACAAGATAAGAGCTTCAAATACAAATTAATTACCACCTTTAAATAAAATTAAGCAACTTTCCCAATTATATATATATATATATATATATATATATATTAAGCACTTATCAATACCCTCCTCCATTCCAACATCATCAGTTTGTGTAACAAGACTGACAAGCACATCCTTCAACCTTCTTATGTAAACATTGATTTCACCACCATTAAAAACCTCCCACATCAACTCAACATCTAAATCACATTGCACCCTCCATATTGTACCACACAGAATATCAAGGGAACCAGTCCCAATGGAAAATGCCCCCTTAATGTCATCTACCATTTTCCAGTAAGTATACCCTTGACATTGAACACTTATTATTTTCACAGCACTATCAAATGTTAGATGCAAAGTAAATGTTGCAGGAAGATCCATCTGTCATGGGGATATTAAAAAAATGTCAAACAAAACCCTAATTGTACTAAACCCAAAACACTAACACAAAATCAAATAAAACCATATACTACCTCCGTTTCAATAATGGTGAGACTTTCACTATTCCACCCAAAATTTTCTTATAAGTTTTCTCCCCAAGATACCCTTAAAAAGGAAGAGAGATAATGTAAATAATTGAAATAATGTCTGACAAAGGTATTACCTTGCGGTTGGGGAAGATGAACCCTTAAGAGTTTGCCAAAATAAGAAATTCATACCCAAAATTATGTTCTTGACAGCAGCAGCATGTTTTATTAAAATTTAGTCTATTTTATTTTTCATTTTAATTATTAATGACTTTTAATTTTCTTTATTTTTAATTACTCCCTATATTTATTTGATGTTTTTAATGTCTCTATTTGTTGTTCAGGATTTTATTTTAATTTAA